>BGZK01001186.1:0-193974 GCA_005406025.1 Eumeta japonica
CAATCGTTCCACCAGACATTTTCGCTTTGTCGTTTCTTTGTTTCTTTCATTTTCTCGGTGGACCTAAACCACCTAAACCTTTTCTTTTTCCACTCTATGTAATTCAATTTAATCAGATTTCTTGCCTTAGAATTATTCCTACCTATACCTAAACCTAACCACCGTATCTTTATATAAATTACAGCGTTTTATTCCATCACTATCTATCTCTTAAGAAGACAACAAATATTACAAAGAAATCGCAACTCCAATGCATTAATCCTTCTTTCATAATTCTCAATAGTAGGTTGTATGTTGCATGATTACTGTATTACTCAGACAAGTGTCTCTCATCTATAATTTTCACATAAGCTTTGCCAATTACGCTAAGGAAACTTACGACGCGTTCGTTTCCACAAATCTGCGGTGAGCTTTTCTCTTCATTGAATAACAGCTTTGCACTATGCTTTACCTTGTGCTACTACTTATGCGGTATTTGCTAATACCTTCCCATTTTTTTAGCACTTCTCTTCTAATCTTCTTTCATTGCATTACAATTTATCGACGAAAAAAACTTATTGCAAGCGGTCACCTTTATACTGCTAATTTCATTTAAGATTATATATAATAAATTAGCATTGAAAACGATTGATTAACGTCGATATAGATATATGACATAGCTGTCCATATAAATATACGATGTAATTTACGATGATGTAAAAAGTAGTTATCTCATTATCATGTCGTTAATAATTTTTTAATAATTACATAACAAAAATTAAAAAGTGCTCCATTTTTAATAAAAACTAAATGGATTCATCCAAAAAATTTAGGCAATTAAACTTATATGTATAGTAATTAATTTGTTTTTTAGTAGGGATCCCATAAAACAAGGCAGTTTTTAAAATAATGTAGTTTAAGAAACTATTTCTGTATTAGACTCGTGACGGGTCATGGCGCTATTACAGATAATTTATTTTTCCTTATGCATTGCGCTGTCATACGAAAATGAAAGGAAAATGAATGAATTCTAATATGATGTTTTAAAGATACCATTTTGTAGGTATGATGAAGTTTATTTACATGCTGGCACTGTGTAGAAAAGCTGCGTTAAAAATCAATTGTGCTTTGGTATTGTTTTTTTATGATTAAATATTAGCATAAAAATCAAATCCTACATATTAAGGGACATAAAAAAAATTAAAAATGAATATGAAATAAAAGTAATATCAGTTGTAACTTTCAATATTTTATTTAGGATCATAAAAAAGAACAATTCCATGTTTAAACAATACAGACTTCTTTTTTTATTATTAAGGAGGGTAAATATAAATTAAAATTGTATCAGTTAAGATTTTATATCGTTATCATGTAATTAACAATATGAATAACAAGACACCAATTAAAAAATCTCAAATTAAAATAAACATACTCGTAAATAACGACTGAAAACAGTGGCACCCCCAACGGTTGATTTTAGACATTACGACGACGATGAAAAAAAAAACAAACAAACGAAAAACCGCAGAATTCCGCCGGGTCTGCATTAATATAATTACAGTCACAATATAATCAATACAACACAAAGAGCCTGAAGGAATATATAAGAGATATTCACGAGAACGTAAGTTCCACGGCTATTATTTTTGAACTGTTATAAAACTTACGAACTTTTCGATACTTTGGTCATAATCTAATAACGCACAAAAACACCGTCTTTCGACAAATGAAATCGTGGCGGCGAATGGTTATGCTCTAGATGACAAGAGGACATGATCAACTGATTCGTCACACAGCTGGTGAACAACCGCGCCTTGCATCCTTTGGAGACGACCGAGGAGCAGACCCATCTGACCCCTTTCCAGGTTTTGTTCTTCATGGTGTAAGTGAAATTGTTGTGCAACAAAGATGGCCGGCCTTGCCTCGACGTCGTTACATGAACTGTATGAAATATAATTATTTATACATTAATGTTTAGTTATGAAAATATTTATAGACATAAAACAAGCAGATACTCAGATTTGTAAATCGTAAGTGCGATTTATTGTAAGAAAAAACTGCGTTTTATACTGAAATTCAAAATTTATTGCAACCATTTTCTGGTAATGCAAACCAAATTCGCTATATTTTCTTGGATGGTATACTATTGTATTTTAATTATATTTCATTCTGTCATCATAATATCTATATAGTGAAACTAAAAATCTTTGTTTTCAATATTTTGTTTGGGATTCTTAGAGTAAGGAAAAAAATTTTGAAGTGAAAACTGCCCAAGTCAGGTTGGATGGGGTGTTTAGGAGGATTCGTGTTCGACACGGTCATGTGACGTGTTATTATATTTCTAGCTATAAGTATGACGTGTTGCGATTGGCCAGTAGTGAAGGTACACATAATTATCTAAAAATTAACTCTAGCTCAAAAAAAAAATAAGTCTGCAGCAACATAATAACCTAAAAAATAAATAACTTCATTATTTATTTTTGAAATGAAAACTTATATAGGCGCGTTAGGGGATTTTTGTATGGGTAAAATCTTCTGAGTCGCGTCACCGACACGCTAATGTTCGCGCGCGTGTATATAGTGTATACATGTGAGCATTCATATGCAAATGCATTGTATATACCAGAGTCTTAGATATACACATTTTATTACTAGGCATCCTCAGCTCCCGTAGTAGTTTGTACATGGCCTAATACAACTATGTACAATTTTATGACTAACTTGAATATGATTGTTATCATTGTAACATTAGCACATTGCTCGGATAGAAGTGAAAGGAAACTGAATTATTGTTAGGGCCTCTTCCACTGTCTTCTTTTACACTGACATTTAACAAAAAGTCACTTTTCAGATTAATTTTGCGATTCAAGTTTTCCTTTTTGTTAAGTATGGTTAAAAACTGTAAAAAGTCAATTTAAAAGGAGATGGTGGCAGAGGTCCTTTGTGGTTTTAATTTCCAAATTGCGAAGCATTTAAATTTTGGTACTATTGTTATTTCATGGTTTAAAATTTTCACTTCCTTCGGGAGTCCGCAATGAGTGTCTAATCACTTTTATTGATTTTATTACCAAAAGGCAGATCGATACGAATTGGAGCCGCGCTTCTAATGTTTCGTAATACGATTTCTATGCATAAAGTATGCTCAAAGTTTCCCAGATTCAGGGAAAAATTATGTACCTGCGATTATTACCAAACTTAGCATTAAAGATCTAAATGGAATCGTTAGCCTTACCGGCTAATAACTTGCCGTTAATAAATATATTCATGTTATTAATAATTTTTAAAAACTAAATATGCGATATTGTTGTACCTATTAGCTTAAAAGTAAGAAAGATTAACCGTAAGACTACTGTTAGGTCAATACTGCCATCGTGTCTAGATCGTCGATCAAAACCAAGATGCAATTTACTCTATACCAACGAGAGCGGAAATGCAGGAAAAACCTAGTCGGCAATATATACTTTATATTTATTTTATTTAAAGCTTTATCAAAATGGCAAAAATGACCTCAAACAAATTCTTCTTCTTCATATAATAGCAAAGTAATACGCTTATAGTAAATCAATCTACACGTTTTTAACATACCACCAACCTCTAAATATATTTTTATAAATTTAAAATCATTGACGTAAAAAACAAAGGCAGACATCAGTTGTTCTGTTCGCCGTAACGACCAAAAGGTCGCCATCGGCCCGCGACTCGAATGGAGAGACGAGTGCACCCGAGACAGGGAACCAGGCCTAAGAATATCATGTGCATTGTTCGTATTCTTTTTTTCGACATTATATAGTACATTGCACTATTATACAATACTACATATTGCCCGTGGCACCGCCTACGTGGACAGGGAGTGAATTGATATTTCATATTAAACGATCTTAACCTCGATTGCCAAATTTCACTCAAATTCCAGACATTCATGTGTTATTGACTCATGGACAGCCGAACACCGTAAGAAACTTTCACAATTATAATATCACTAAGAAGTTTGTTGAAGTATACTGCATACGTTGTCGATACTAGATTGAAAAAAAAAGATACAAATAAAATAAGCAACTTACAAATGAAAAGTCATTATATTATATTTAGACAGAGTGGTCAACTTTGCTTTTAAAGTACGAAGATTGTGTGATTAAAAATACAATTTTCCCAGTAACCTTCTCTGTAACTATTATACTTTAATTAGATTAATGTTATTATTTATTAAATAAACTTATCATGTAAAAAATAAAATAAACAAAATATTGTTTGCATAATATTTAATATATTGTTAGGGGTCATAGGTACGAACTCAATAAGCATAATAAGGTACACAATAGATTATCATTTTTCCTTTTCAATAACTCAAATAGGTATGTATGCATAATCTAATGATACTACGAATCAACAGTCATCAACATTTCGAGTGTTCAAAATCGTCATAAATGGTTTCGTCTTCGAATACCCTATTCATGCTAAGCCGTTTATCGCTGATTCTCACGTAGGCGCCCCTATCGTTGACGTAGAACACCGGCGGCGGATGGCTGTGCTCACCGTTGAGGATCAGCAGTTCGCCGTCGCTCGTGAGCGCCACCTGAGCGTTGCACCTCCTCGAGCAGCGGGACGAGCAGGTCCAAGTGATGCGGGTCCTGCTGCTGCAGTTCTTAGCGTACGTGTACTGCTCATACACAAGCAGCTTGTTGCCTTTTTTCGAGGTTATATAATGTATTTCTGTAGAAAGAGTCAAAATTATTGCATGGAGTTCGTTGCAATCGAGTTAGAATCATTCGACAAAAGAATATTTACCATAAAACACGAAAATGTTATTGATTTGATATGTACATATTTTTTTATACTAAACATATGACGTTACAAAATAGGTCAGTATGTAGTTTTCGAAGCAATTTTTAATCTCGCAGTTCTGATGACAGTACATTAACGTAACCATCATACGGCCGACATATACAGCGGTACAGTAAGAACCGTTACGACCGTGTAACAGTTAAGACATTCATGAAGCTGCCTAACAACCCAGCCTACCCAGGTTTAACATAGCTGAAAATTTAGTGTTAGTTATATGCTAATTAGTCGTTGTAATGACAATTTTGTTTCCCTTATAACAATAGAAAAAAGGATGACAAGCCAACTTGTTATGGAAGTTGGCTTTGTCGTATAATTAAACGCTGCCTAACCAAGTATGAAATAGCTCAAGATTTTAGCGTTTTTTATGTGTTAATTATTTGCTTTAACGACAATTTTGTTGCTTTTATAACAATCAAGAAAAGGATAAAAATGGCAACTTTTCCTGAAAATTGGTTTTTTATATAATTACACAATGCCTCACCATGTCTGATATAGCTCAAAATTTGATGGTATTTACGTGCTAATTAGTCGCTATAATGACAATTGAACTATACTTTGTTCCTACCTGAGCAACTAATCAACAGCTAATTATTTAAGACTATCAAAGCTGTTGACGACGGCCTGTAATTAAATACAGTGTTTTTTTTAAATCGTTGTCAGCGGCATTGTCATCGTTTTCTCAATAACATAAATACTATAATATGAAAAACAGAAATGGCATGAGCCACTAATTGTGAAACTCAACACATCCTAACGAACATTGTAAATGCGAAAGTGTATCTGAGCGTCTAATACGTTTTACGCCTAAAACACTGCATCTATTTTCATGAAAGGCACAGAGATAATTTAACACCAGGGAACGGACATACGCCACTCCTTGTTTGTCTGTGCGTTTATACGTTTGATACGTGCGTTTGTACGTGCAATAGATGAACTTATTTTGATGAATTTTAGTTTACTTATAAAACTAACTTCATTTTGTAATATATAAGCAATTGTCCGTTTATTTTTCCGTCTGTTTCTATGCGTCTACTTATAACTCGTGAAAGATTTAACCTAAGTATGTTGACATTTAGAAAACTAATAGATGTTTATTGTTTAATTGTTTGTATGTTTTGTATGACTCCTTATAACTAGAACATTTAAAAGTCATTAATTTTATTTTGTTTTGGCAAAGTTTATTGTTTGTTTTATGATTAGAGCAAAAGTGGTGTTAAAAAAAGCGATGAGGATTGAGAAGAAAAAGGGAGAGGAAGATATAGACGAAGAGGAACATATAGTGTGAGAGGGTGAGAAAAAATGAGTAATAACGTCAATATCTGATTGTAAGTATATGGTTAATAAGAATGATTTAATAATAAGAAATTCATAGCAAACTAAAACGAACAATAGGGTTTTTATATTGCGTCTTTGGCCATTACTGCGTCTTATTATTATAATATCGCAAATCTCATCTTTTGTGATGATATTCGGTTGTTAGTAACTCAATTACGCAATGAACGACTAGACGGATTTGGATAAAATTCAGGATACAAATTTTCTGGATTTTACTAATGATATTTTATACCTTTTACTAATGCGTTTCTGTGCAATAATTTACAAGAAATCGTAATCAACATGGAGAGCGGTATGGGTATCAGAACCGAGAGCGACAGTGCGACTGATAAATAGGGACTCAGCGTTGGAATAGACAAGATCAAATTGGAACTAATCGTGAAATCGGAAATAGAATCGGAATAGTGTCAATGATAGCAAAATTACTCGATGTAGAAGATGAAGAATAATACTGCCCGATTTATAAAAGAGCTCATTTACTGTATTTATATGCAATTGTAAAAGTGCTAGCTATTTCATTGGTGGGTGCTAATTAATGCACATTAAAAAAAGAAAATTTGACAGTGGTAAACAACAAGAAAATTTGTCTTCTCTGAATTTGTATAAAATATTCTGTCATTTCAAATTTGTCACAGAAAATTTATTTTAATATCGCTTGTGTAATCACAGCCTGCTGATGAAAAAGAGCAGATTTTTATAAGCGATGGTAATTATGTATCCAAGCTTGCATTAATAAATCTCACTCAACTCTGACTGCATTTGCGTTTTCACTTCAGGTGCTGAGCGAATTAATAGGTTTGGGCGAATTACTAGCTTTAATAGATTGTATTATAATAGATTAAGTCCATTCTTAGATGTGGTACGTATCACCTATGGGCGTTACAGGTGATTAAGAGTGAAATCTATTAATGGAACAGAACGTCAAGTGCAAAACTTAAATTCTCTTAGAATTGGGTGTTATTCATTAATAAAGGCCGAAGAAACTGACTTGAAATGTATAATTTGGTTTAATAAGTCGAGAAAATAAAAATTAGAAAACTAATAAAAAAAAATACAATTTATTTGTAAAAACATTGCGGATAGTACTAGTACACCAACACAAAAGTTTTAACATTTTTTTTTCATGTTACCTTATCTATACTATCACAAAAACATCGACTACGGGTATTTGACAATTAAAGATTTTTGTAAAAAAATAACATCTTCGAAGGATAAGTATTATAATAGAACACAAAATAATTTTATTTATCATTTTATTTCTTCTGATTGTCGGTTTGTCTGTTTTTTTAACCGCACTCACGCATCTATTTCCTGATAAAAACGTGGAGCGCATTATAAGTTTCTGGAATTGGCCACTTACATAAACAATATTTAAAAAGTAATTACTACATTACAAAATGGAACTCTTTGGCTGTAGAATACAGTTTGTTATATTTAAGCGTCAATCGTTTGTATATTGTGGTCATTTTAAAAGTTGCATGTCTTCATCACTCTATGAATGTAAGTTGTGAAAATTTTATAGCATGCATTTTTATGATTTTAAATGTAATTTCACAGCTCAGCAGAGCCTCGCTCGAATCCGAACTTATTTTGGCGACGAAGCACTATGCAAGTCGACTATTTATAACTGATTTGCCGAATTCAAGCGTGGTAGTATCAATCTTAGTGACGAATTTCACGATGGTGAATCAAAAGCATCGATGCTGTTCGCGGTACCATCCAAACAGACAGGCATGTGACCTACCATGAGATTTCAGTATCCTTGGGCATAAGCATGAGTCAAATACAATCAATCCAACTCAAATATTTAAGTATGAAAAAGCTCTTTTCGCGGTGGATCCTACACAATTTGACTGAGGCTCAAAAATCGGACCGCGTCACTTGGTGCAATTCCATGCTTACTAGACTCAAGCGAGAGGCGTCAAATTTGATGTGGGACATAGTAACAGGTGACTAAATATGGATTTATTGCTATGACCCCAGCCGAAACCAACCAAGCGCGCGAGCGGAGTGCCCTTAAGCAAATGATTGCTTATTTTTGTAATAAAACTGGACACGTAGGTACTGTTGCTTTGGAAAATTTTTGTACCGTGAATAGTGATGTGTAACAATCATTTTTTACCGGAAGTCATTGACGAATCCCATAAAATAAACCATAAACGTCGTACCATCTTGCACCACGACAAAGTTCTCACATGGCCAAACAGACAAATAATTTTTTGAAGAAAAAAAAAAGTAGAACTGTCAGCAATCTAAAATACAGTCCCGACCTGGCACCTTGTGACTTTTTTTTGTTCACAAAAATTAAGAACCAATTACGCGGTCAACGATTTTCAGACTTTCATAACCAGAAGAGACTGTTGATGAATATCAAAAATATGTTTCGAGGTCACCAGGAAAAGGTGGCATAAATGTTTTCAAATTTGGTTTATTCGTATGAAAAAGTGCATTTATACTAATGGAGAATATTTTTAGAAAAAATAAATTTATATTTGACCATTTACAGTAATTTTTTCTCATTCATCCCAAAAACTTTCAGTACGCCCTATGTATGAGGCACGACTCGAAGTAATATTTAGTGTTTATCGACCGGTCTTTTAGCTTTGCATACCCTGCTTGAATCTGTCTGTGTACTCCCCTGGATTGGGGTACCCTTGCATAAATTCCCAAGAAACTGAAAATTGACATGAACGTTAGGGATAACATTATAATGAAATTGTGAAAAATAACCATCGATCCCGTGTGTGAAAAAAAATTATGCAAGGTCAAAGTTTGTGAAAATGTGTTTTTGGATTTTTTAGCGAAACAGGTAGTTTTATGATAAAAAAGGTTTGACAAAAATTGTAGCTCTTTTTATTCTCTACAAAAATTAGTCTTACATTTTTTTTCTTAAGATTCACCATTTCTGAAAAAAAGCCATTCTAACGTTACGTTCTCCATAATATGCATGACAACGATGCCTATGTACATTATGGACATATAAGTAAAATTATTAGTCTGCGTGACTATTCTATTTTTATATGCTATGCTGCCTGTGATACGTCAGCAATATTCCGAAGTGGTTAAATATTAGTTTTCAAATTGTTTGAAAAGCAAGACTTAATTACATATACAAAAGTTTTTAAAGATATAAACTCTACTCCAGAAACTAATCACCACCAGAATTTGCTTTATTTTTTTTGTATATGAATCTTCAATAAAAAATACTGCCTTAGATAAGTCATGTTACGTATCTCTTACAAAACATACACATAGTAAAAAAACTGACCAAGAGCATGTCGGACCACGCTCATTATAGTGTTCCGAAGTACAAATACGAAGTATTCCGAAGTACGAAGTACGAATTCAAAGAAATGCACTACAGATGAAAAAAGTACGTTGTTACAATTTTACCATGTTTTCGGCACAGAATAGTTATAAGCATTTTAGTCGCCTATAAATGGAAAAACGAGTAGATATATCAACGATTACTATCACACTTGTGTTAACTGAAGTGCATCAGCCAAAAAGGGTATCTTCATAGCTCTTACGTCCTTTTGTTGAGAAGCGCAGTTTTTCGACAATAACTCAAAAACAGTATATCCGATCATGTTTAAAATAATTTTCGTTGAAGTATTTATTAAGCGTTACCTTATTATTTTTTCTCATATTTTTTGGACATACGACTTATAAATTAAAACGAACGGCTAGATATGGGAAAATTAAGTCGCGCCGGGAGAGAATGTGGGGATTTTTGCCCCGATATCGAGGACGCAAAGCGAACTTTCATGTAGGTATGAAAAAAATCGTATATGCACCATGCTAAAAGAAAAGTAGGACTTTTCTCTCTTGGTGCATAATATGCCATTAATACATTAAAGGTACTTAAAGTAATATTGCGATTAGACGAGAAGAATAAATAGTATATTATAATAAAATAACGTACATATTTATAATTATTGCTTAAACAAAAATAATTATAATCATAGGAAAGTTAATTACTGGCTATGATTGCTTATTAGCTATTATTCCCATATTAAATGATAAAAAATGTTAAAACATTATCAAAATTTGATCAATACCGATTTTTTTAAGTATTGCAACACTAGCGACTCCATAAAGACCAAAGCGACACCGACACCAAACAGATTACTGTATTAGGAATTACAGTCGGAAATACTATTTCTCAATAGAATGTACTTGTCGGTGATATGAGATCCTCCATTGTTTTTTATACTGGTCACACTGTTTTGCAATAACAGGCGTTAGGGTTTGACTACAACGTGCAGCGTTTAATCGGCGTTGACATATGCGATAAACTACATATTAATGGTGCATGATAATTCCGCCCACTTGACATCTCTGACCTATTCGATGCTCTGTGATTGTGACAATGAATAAGGTCGAGACTTTTTACAGCATTCGCACAACCATATTAACAAAGTCTAATCTTTGGACGTAAACGAAAACTATAGGGAATCTATTTTACATATTTTAAAAACACATTCGTCCTTCTGGCTGCAATTACGTCCGTTCGTTTATGCTCGAGAACCTCTAGTCCGAATCACACGTTTATTTTAGTATACGTTACTTTTAGTACCAAGCTTTTCCCCGCGACGTCCCCTACGTAACTCTAAAATAAATTTCCAATTCTTTTATACCGATTGGCTATTGATAGCAACGATGTCAAAGGATCGAGACTAATAGCGGTCCGAAACTTTAAAGGGAGCATGAACAGAAGAGATTGTTTCACAATAAATTATATAGCAGAAGTATGGGTATTTTAAAGTGAAACATTTTATGGGAGGGCTTTGAAATTTGATCCGTAACCTGTTTGTGTGACAAAAAGTGGTGGGAGCAAACACTGTGTCGGATAGAGTGAAAGCGGTGTCTCACTCGCTTTCGAGTATCATCAGGAGTCGGGGAAGAGTGAGACATAGCTCTTCTCGCTTTCTTGTTTCTCATTGTCCGTGGTTGCGTGTGCTGCGTTCAGGCGGCGTGACGATCACTGAGTACAGCTGTTTTTCCGAACTGCTTTGAAAGAGACCAATGTCTATGTGCAATAATTTTAAATCAAACTGATCATTTAATTCCATACGCATAAATATGAGCTTGTCATTGTGACTGGTGTTTCGTGTTAGAAAAGAAATTTAGTATTTTTTCATAGTTTATAGTACAAGACTGAAGCAGTATTTTTCTAAAATAAACTTAATTCACATTGAAATAATGTGACATCAGAGAGCTACAGTGATTCCACATACCGATTACAATTGAAAGTAAGTGAAATAATTTATTTTCATAGGTGATATTCATTTGATATGGGGTTCATGATGTAGTCGTTAGAGATGGCTGAAAATCCTTTTTAAAATATTAAACGGTATAGCAAATAGTTCTCCGATTAAAGCACAACACAATAGATAGACGAAATCGGGATGCCTACCAATAGTGTAAAATATAAACTATTATTTTCTCTTAACTCTTTTAAGAAATAAATTGCATTTTAATATTTCCTAATCAATAAAATTCTTTCTTGTTTCTTACTACTCATAGATCACATGTACAACCTCATTAAAATATAAAATAACTTTTAAACTTGTTAAAAATATTATTTAAAAAATAAACCTCAAAATTATCCTACTCCTGATATACTGTATTCACCTCATACTCTCTCATAGGCTATTTTTCTGAAGTTTCACTTTTACCGTTTATGAATTGCACACCACACATTTTTTTTAAGTAAATGCATTCTCCTGAAATAATTTTATTAATTTCATCGGAATTAAATCCAAATTAGTATCTAGATAGTAACTCAAAGTTAGACCAGTATTGGCAGCATCGTTTACAGGGTGATTGTTCAATATAAATAATGATGTATTTGATTTTATTCCATTCAGGCGGAGTCGCCATCTAACGCTAGTCATTAAATATGATACAAAAGACGATAAAAGGTAATTTTTGAATATTCCATATCTAAGGTGCCATATCCATACCTTTAATATCTCCATTAATCGTCAACTTATTATTTTAAAATTTTATTAAGAGAAAATGTCAAAATTTTCATTGTGATTGTTTCTACTCTAGATTATATTAAATGGAATATCCTTTTGTGTTTGAAATCTAGGTATTTCTATTTTTTATACTCTTCAATAATAATTTTATATTATACTTTACCTGAATTATTATGTAAGACAATTTACAAATAAACTTTAAATTATTGGCAATTAACTACTGTGACATAAAAATATTATATTTACACTATAAATTTAATAAGAAAATTATTACTTATCTATTAAAAATGTGAAAGTTGGCAACTTAAGAACTTTCAGTGTGTAGATCAAGAACTGTGTACTTAAAAACGTCTTGAATTATTCAAAATCAGTTAACTAAAAAGTTATTTAACAATAATTTGTCATCGCAAAATCTACGTATATGGCATTTGTGTGGCATATAACTCTAAAGTATCCCTTTTTTTTTTATACATCATATGATCATGATCTTGATTCCATTTCAATGAGTGTGATTGAAAATTTATATCTAACATCCTACAGTATATCTACATTTATACATATAATATTGACATATAAGGTCAGAGAAAAAGTTATTTCGTATTTTATAGACAAATTCAAGATAATTTTTCATCATATTTTATTTACATTTAATTAAAATACATGTATGCCATTTTTTTCAACAAATTGTTGCTATTATGTAAGTAATGACATAATCCCATTGCTGTAGAAATTTTGAAACTTATGATCTGCGACTGCGACAAGTAGTTTTGACAACCCTGTCTTGAGGTTAACCTAACACTACTTAAAACAGTTCAGAAGAGACTGAAACAAGTGAAAATCTGAAGGTGCAAGATCAGGGCTATATGGTGGATGCATTAACACTTCCCAAGCAAACTCTCTTAATATTTGCTGAGTGACGAAATATGTGTGTGGTCTGGCATTATTATGGTGAAAAACCGAAAAACCTTTCCGTTAATTAATTCCGGCCGTTTTTCTTACTTCTGGCTCGAGTCTCATCAGCTGTTGGCAGTAGAGATCCGAATTGATGGTTTTGCCCGGCGGTAAAAGCTCATAATAAATAATGCCCTTCCAATTCCACCACACATATAGCATCAACTTAATGCGAGTTAATCCGAATTCTGCTAAAGTCTATGATGGAACTTGCTTGCCTTTTGACCATAATTTTTTCCCGCATTCTATTTTTCAATAGAGAATCGCAAATGAGCACACAATTCATTAGATATCTTTCAGTAAGCTCACGTGGGACCCAAGTATCGAGCTTTTTGTATATCCAGCGTTTTTTAAATGGGTCAAAAGTGTATTATGATCAATCTCCAGCTCTTCAGCTATAACATCGTAAAAACTAATATGCCGATATTGCTCTACTTTTTGCAAAATGGCATCGCTTTTATCCATAATATGTCAACCAGAGTGAAGTTCATCTTTGACATCAAAATTCCTGGACTAAAACGTTGTGTTACTCTTACCCAAACTACATTAGGTCCATAAACTTCAAAAAATTTTTCGCATAATAAAACTTCAAAATGTATGGAATTTTTATGTTAGATTCACTCATTTTGGTGGACAGAAAAACAATAAAAAAATGACGGGACACCGTTTTTAGAATTGATTTTTTTTTTAATTTCACCTATTTAATAATATCAAAACTAGCCAGATATAAACAGCACAACTAAAGAGATTTTGCTGCAACTTTTTACTTATGAAATACGAAAAAACTTTTTCCTCAACATAATACTTAGATTGTAAGAGAAATATAAATTAGGATATGAATTCCAGCATATAAAAATAATGGAAAGTTAATCAGAATCTTCAACACCACATACATTTCCTAATGTACATTGTGAGCCAGCACAAAAGTTCTGGCGTAAGATCCTAATTATGAAATACGTGATAGTTAAACAAGGTGTATAACTAGACTGTTGAGTACAATTAGAAAAAAAATAAAATTGAAAAAAAACATATTAATAAGGATACAGAAACGAGAAGACTAATAACCATGTCTTAAAATCTTATTCGTTTAAAATTTAGTACTTAACCCAATTACATTAAAAAACTGTAATTAGGAAATGAAAAGTCGAAATTAAACACTTATCAGATCAAAATAGACGAACGAAGGCCTACTGAATGAACAAAACGACAGTATTAATAAAACAAATTATCATTACTGAATCCAGCTAAAATAAATTAATGTTAAATATCACAATTCCCAATTTTAAATAACTACAAATGGAATTTTAACCTTAGGTGGACAATGATTGTGCTCAACATTGTATCTCTTAACTATAAATGGTTTCCGCCTTTCATCTATTGTCACATTTGCTTTACATCCTTTTTTCTGATGACTAGAACAAGTCCAGTACCCACCAGCTTTTGTGGTATTTCTCAATGAGTATGTGTATCCTTTAAACAGTAACATTGATTTGCCCTTTTTCTTTAATGATGGAATTATTATTGCTCCTGAAATTATAAAATACAACAAAAATCTACATCAGGTTACCTTGAGGAATTTCAAATAACAAAAAATTTTTTGATATTGTATGAATTGACAGAAAAATGATAGAAATGTCAATTAAAAAAAAATAATGAAATTTTATTTTACCTTTTTTATCGTCCATACTAGAAAATCTGCTTATAATAAACCCGAAATGAATATTTTTCTTAAAAGAAATATATATCTATATATATACCTTAAATAACAATTAAATAATAACAAAACATCAATTTTGGTAATAACATTTATTAAGTCTTCAAGTTCAAATTTAAAATTTACAAATAATGCTGACCTTACAGTTCTTACACAAATAACTAATTCTATTGACTTTGATTTATTTTATATAATACATAAATTTCAAAGACAGTAATTAATGTTAAAATAGCTGTAATATTGTGGTTTCAAATATAGAGGTCAACCACTCATCAAACAAATTTAGACTGATTATCAAACAATTCAGTTCACCATAAAATTATTAAAAAAAAAACATATTTGTCGCAAATTATTGAACCACTGCCTTTTGGTTTTACAAAATTTGACATTCAAAACTTATTTTGGCTATAAAGTCAGCCCCTCAAGTACATGCACTTAGCACGAAGAACCACTGTAGACTAATAAGAACCACGAAGAACCACTATAGACTATCTAATAATTTTTATTAAAAATTCTCAATCATATTTTCATTATTAATGTTATTAAAATATGAACACACAAGAAGTAATAGCTGCTCGGAGTGCATTTATTAGAATAAGACTCAAGCCAATAAAATGTAGTAAGATTTAATTGAAGTCATTAAGTGGTTCCCAGAGTACACCATCTAAATCTGAAAGAATACATGGTACGTTTCATACTGGAGATGGTTTTAGTGTTAGCATAATTATGGGATAGACGCCTTGCAGCAGTTACATGCAGACTAGGAGAAAACAATTGAGACCACTCAAACCTGCTATCGGATCGAAATAAACATAAATAAATACAACATCAACAAGCTAAACTTTAATTTATCTGTAAATTCAACCTTATTGTAATGAAAGACTGTTTTAATAAATAATGAGTATAGAATGGCCTTATATGGTTCATACATATCTTATACACATATAATGAAAATAGATTGTCTTTGTTCGCCAATCACGTAAAAACTACTAAACGTATAGACATGGGACTGGGACCATTCGATGCGGAATAATTTGTAGATGGTTCTAGGCTACTCATTTTTCGAATTCCGTAAATCCTTCGCCATTTTATTTATAACAAAAATTACCCAGTGAAGCGGGCGGGACAGCTAGTGTCAGAATATCTTGAAAAACAAAACTTATTGCATCAGGTTTATAATATTTTAGGACACAATTTGTGTAATTACTCGTATTCAGTCCGTATTCGTTTACGGAACCCTTTGAAATCAAAATTTGAGTGCTATATATCACTGACGTTCTATAATAATATGTAATGAAACATGCTGGTCATATTGGAAATTTTTAGATTTCTGCAAGATTTTGCAAAGCTACATGCAATTCTCGTCAGTATTTATACTTAAATTAAATTGGAATTTGTGTTACTTAGTAGTCAGTGAGACATTACAAAGTTCAATTTTTTAAAAACCTTTCAAAGTCAAAATTGATTAAAGGTGGAAAATTCTTAACTCGGATTTATTTGCATCTCATTTTAATTTCGACTTAAAGAAGTTGCACTGTAGTATTCATTCATAAACAAGAAAAAAGTACACAGTAAGAAAAAAGAAGGTTGTAAAAATTACAACTAAATAAAAAAATGTAATACACAGAAGTGGGGATGTATGGATAAACATTTAAGTTTCTGATAAATAATTACACAATTGTAATAAGTTAATTATTAAATATTACATAAATAAAAAAATTAAAGTCCTTTCTTGATATTTTAAAATTAATTCTTATGTCTAACATTTTAATGATAAATTGCAGTAATCAAACAAAAATAATTTCTCATCTCTAACAAACCTTCCTTCATTATTGTAAAATAATAAACATTGCATAGACTCATCTTAAAACACTATTATTAATATTACACTTCACTTCTATGATTAAAAAGCTTATTATTAAAAAAAATACTAATAAACAATTTTGATATCACTTTGTCTTTCAATTAAAATATTTATTGATAAAAATGTCGATGTTAATGTTTTATTATTGGTAATTGATCTGATACTGTTGATATATATAATCACAATACCCTCATATGTGTGTGACAACTTAGCCTTGTAGACATTCTTTGCCTATAATATCAAGGTAAATATTTTATTTTTTTTTATTACCACACTATTATAAAAACAGTTTATACGAAATTTTGGGTAAATAGTTTTGGGTTTGACAACATTACATGTTTTCTAAAGTGGAATACCTTATTGTCAAAACGTTTAATTCGATTAAAAAAAATCACGTGTATGTCGAATCGCTCGAGTGCTCCCGAAACTTTTGTGTACTGTGTAAATATTATTTTGTACAAAATACCACACGGTAAGTTTTGAATGTTACAGTTAAATGTATCGTTCATGTATTGTTAATTAATGTAACAGTTTACGATGATTATTTGTGATAATATCGAGCTAGGCAAAATTACTTCCAATTTCTTTGTTCACTTTAGGCAAAAATAGCCCAATTAGGTTCGGACTCAGGGTTGAGACAACTTTGTACTGGCTACTTATGCTTAAGTTGTAACAAATGTATGAATTATTTAATATTTAGACACCGTTATTTTGTGTTATAAAAGTAATGAATTATTTTATTTTATTTTAGAAAAATGGCTCTTAAAATACAAACAAGAAACCGGATCGAAAAAAGTTACCATGGAAAAACAAATGAGACCGAAGAAAGTTAGGGTCAAGAAGATACAGAAATTACAAGGAGGATATGTTCAATTTAGCATTGAATTTGGTGAAAAAAAAAAACAAATTTCGACTTATGATGCCGAAAAGCAGTTTGTAGCGCGCACTTGTCGCACGCTACAAGTTTGGTATTTCGCGCAGAACTATTGCTAATTAAGCGAATTCTAAACATACTTCACGACCAGAAGCTCCAAAAACGCTGACCGTTGATGAAGAGAATAAAATTATAAAAGCTGAATTAGAAAGCCCAATAACAATCCTAGATTTAAGAATAATTGTGCATCAGTATTTGAAAAAGAACAGCATGGAATTTGTTTTTAATAACAAAATACCAGGAGAATTTTGGGCTCGAAATTTTATTCGTCGACACAAGGAAAATCTTACTTTGCGATCCGTACAAAACATTAATCGTGTACGAGCGGAGAAAAGTTTCATTGAAATGGAAAACTATTTTATCAACTTACAAGGGAATATAAATGATATTCCTCCTTCCCGTATCATGAATTGCGATGAAACGGATAACCTTAGGTTTCCGTAAATGTAACTTTCGCCGCTCCACTAAATACCCCGAGAGAATAACAAACTCCACGAAAGGGAGTATTTCTGTGATGTTCGTGATCAAAACAGATGGTAGTTGTTTTCCACTTTATATGGTATATAAGGCGGACAATATGTGGAATGAATAGATTTATAATGGTCCAGAATCAATAAGGTATAACAAGAGAAAATCTGATTGATTCGATGGGAATATTTTTGAAGTCTGGTTCAATAGACTTGTAATACCAAGGGTAAAAAAAATGAAGGGGACTAAAGTAGTTGTCGGAGACAATTTAGCAAGCCATTTAAGCCTAAATGGGATAGAATGGTGTGAGCAATACGATATAAAATTTATTTTTCTTCCCCCCAATTTCTACTCACAGCCATTAGATCTGCCTTTTTTGGGCCCATGAAGAAACATTTTAAATACGTACAAAATGGAAAATCCTCTTCAAAATTCATTAAGTAAGTGTCATTTTCCAATGCTATTAAAACAATTTATGAACATAATATTAATCAATCAAAAATAAAACATAAAAAGTGGATTCCGGGCAACCGGTAATGTCCTTATAATCCCATTCATGTTTACAAAACATCCAAGATTACATACATGCCAGAGGTAAAATATGACGTAAATTCTTCATTTTTGAATTACTTAAAAGAAACAAGAGCACCTAATCCTATGAAAAGGAAACCTAAAAAGAAAATACATATTGAACCAGGTTGTTTTGTTTCTGCTGTGGACTTTTGAATATATCTGGTTCAGAAAGAAACATTCTGCAATATCGTGAAAGCACTGAATGTAAAAGACTCTTTGGCTGAAAAAAAGATGCTGCCAATGAGTCAAGATGAAATTTTAGATGACAATGTCGGTATTTTTTTCACTCCTTCAGAACTCAGTACAATTCCATTGCCAGAAATTAATCAGAATATACAATTAAATGAATTTACAATAGAAATCAACAAAGACATAACGATTGATACAAGAAATGAAATTTTAGACGAACGAACAGGAAAATTTATTAAATTTACAAACAATTATATCAAAACAAAATATTCCTCAGAACAGATGCTTTGGCCAGGAACTTCATATCAGGAAACTCACAAAAAACAAAACAGTTGAATATACCAAGCACCCTTCGAAAAATAACAAAAAACAATGTGTTAAATCAAACAAGGTTTCAGACGATAGCGACACATCAGATACAAGCGATTACACTGTTTGTGATTCAAGCGAATATGAGAAAGAAAACAATATTACAGATGAAGATTGAAGCAAATATGAGAAAGGAGACAACTTTATACAATATACAAAAGACAATAAATATATAAGCAAAAAAGAAGAAACTGAAAACTAAGAACGTATTATAGAGAGAAACAAGGAAATAAAAGAAAATAGTTATATGTACTGGTTAAATTTGATTGTATCAACAAAGGTCAAAAATTGTTTATTGGCAAAGTATTGAATAAAAATGATACAGGTATCACCGTAAAATTTTTAAGAAATATAGAGAAATTGAAATTTGTCTGGCCACACGTCGACGATGTCTATCTGTTTCGAATCAGATATGAAAATGAAACTGAAATTAAAAGATCCGAGAGGCATCGGACGTGGAATGTTTTTCAATGATAAAAAATTTTACCTAATACAAAGTTTAATTAAAACAAATGAAAATATTTTTATCAATTCGTATATTAATTTAATTGCGATTTTGTAGCTATATATGTAATTGAAATATCTACCCAACTGTTAGTAAAATCAAACATTATTTTATCATACTGGATTTTTTGGAAGTTCCTGTGAGTGATAACCTTAAACATGTTTTAAGATAATGATTCAAACATTGTTTTACAATACCTATAGAAAAAGGTATAAAAATCTAGGTAATATTATAATTAGTTTGTATTTGATTAAATAGCTTAAAGTGTTTGATCGTAAACTTGTGCAAAGGTTTAATATGAATATTATTACTTTTGTTGCTAATATATTCACTGTTTTTCGTTTCTTCGTTTCGGTCGATTTGTGTGCAACAAAACCGAATTAAATCAGAAATCAATATACGTTTTCCTTTTAGAATACGTTTTGACAGCCCTGCAAACAGTTGTATTTGTATGAAAAATTAAGTAATACCATTGATAACTTTGCCTAGTACAATTTACACGAATATCAACCAATACTTTGACTATGGTTGATTTTTTTTAGTTCAAATTACTATGTAAAATAGCAATTTTGCTTATGATATAATATACTTGATTAAGTTTAGTAAAAATCGAAATAGGCAAAGTTATACAATATGCATAATTTTGCCTATAATTGCTGATAATTTTTCATGGCATTCAAGTCTTTAAGCAAAATTATCCATATTGTATAACTTTGCCTATAGACTTGAATGCTATGAAAAATTTTAATTTTAATGAAATTGACAATTCAACCTTTAAGTACCTCTTACGTAAAACTCAAAGATTGCTTTGAAAATGTATTACGTATTTTGATTAAATTAAATTTTATTCATAAAAAATGTCAAATTCTAGGCAAAGGTGTCACAAATGACGGTACTTCTAGCAAAACTTTGTTAATTCAACTGATATTTTTTTATTAACATGTTAAAATTCCCAGAGAATAGAAGTTTACTCTTTTATTATACCTTTTCAGAACTTACTGTACATTACACATACATCAATAAATTATGTTAGAGGTATATACAGTTTTATACGATTATAATACACATTACTTCTTTGCACATTGATATGGCGAAATATTGGGGTGTTCACCTTAAAAAAATTACTACAATATATTAATATTTCTTTGCTCGTGTGAACTATTCATAAGTATAGTTTGGTTATATTCAATGATAGACAAAAGTATATGAAAAGTGAAAGAAAAAGAATAAATTTAAAAATAATCTTACTGACATAAATTAAAGAATTTGTGAAGATGTTTGGATGTTTGTTACTCAATAACACATGTTGAACAGATTCGGATGAAACTTGTCACATGGATAGATCACGTTCTGGATAAACACAATGTTTTTATCTCGGGAATGTGATTTCGTGGAAACCTATATACGTGGGGCGCATAATAAATTTCTGGAAGTGGGCACTTACATAAATAATATTTAAATATAATTAAATTTTAAAATAGAATTCTTTGATTGTAGTTTGCTTCATCTAACCGTCAATAGCTTTTACATCGTAGCATCATTTAACTCTCGCGCACACGCGCTGGCGTACAGAGTACGCCACTGATTGATTAACGGAGTTATTTGTTTATGTGTGTGTTGTACTCGCTCGCGGCAACAATGTATTCCTTTAGTAGTATTCCAAGCGGCATTGGGAGTGCACGTTAAGTTGATTGCGCTTATTGTTTTGAAACACGGCTAAATCAAACAACACAAATCCTCAAGTGGCGTAGTGAGTTCGCCGCGCGTGTTATAATGTAAGTAAAACAATTATACGTTGTTTCGATTATTTTTCATGACACTCTCATTTTAGCGTTTTCCTTAATTGTATTTATATACACTTTGTCGTGAACAGATAATTTACTAAACATTTCAAAATTTTTAGAGCTGGTAAACTACCTCGTGTATTGTGAAATGATCAAATTTTGGCATTGCTTTCGAACGATGATGACGAGGAAGAAATTGCTAATGACACTCCATCCGAAGGAGAAATTGAGGAAATAGAACAAGATATCCATAATTCAGATTCAGAGCAAGAAATAGATTCTAGGTTTGAGGAAGAAGAGCCTAGTTGCGAAGAAGTAGAATCTTCAGAAAATTTTAGACCAAAATCTACTGTTTCCAAGGACCCACATGACATAAATGGTATAGTATCATCTATTGATTTGGCAAAAAAATCTCCAGGGAAATCGAAAGTAAATCCTATAGATTTTAAGTCTGTTCAGAAGGAATATTATATTGGAAAAACGAAAAATTAAAAAAAAAAAAAATCAAAATTATTATTTGTGGCGAAAATTACCTAAGCCATCACAAAACCGCACATAAAAATATTGCAAAAATATTACCAGGTGTTAAAAAAAGTGAAAATATTTCTTCTGAATTAGAAGCCTTTTTATTATTTTTAGACCGTGAAATGATTGACATTATTGTAACATTCACAAATCAGAGAATAAGCAAATCGCAAGAAGATGGAACATTTTCACCTGAGCGTGACGCAAAACCTACCGAAGCAAATGAAATATTAGCAGTTATTGGCATGTTGCTGCTGATAGGCTTAAAAAAGCAATCACGGACCAATACATTGGATTTATGGGATCCTTTTGACGGGCAGCTTAGTTTGAGAGCTTGTATGGAAATCAATCGTTTTCTATTTTTACTAAGGTTTTTTGCAGTTTGATGACTCTGAGACGCAAATTCAGCGTAAAATTCAAGACAAACTTGCACCCATCAGAACCATTTTCGACACATTTCGAAAAAATTGTTTAAAAACCTATAGTCTTGGTGAATTCGTCACTATAGATGAGCAATTGCAAGGATTTCGCGGACGTTGTTCTTTTATCCAATATAATCTAAAGAAACCCGCAAAATACGGGATAAAATTTTTTGCTCTCTGTGATGCAAAAACCTTTTATACTAGTGATGTGGAAATTTACTGCGGGAAACAGCCTGAAGGTCAATTTCAGGTATCTTCAACACCCACAGAAGTTGTTAAACGTTTAGTTACTAGTATTAAAAACACAAACAGAAATGTAACGACAGATAATTGGTATACCAGCTATAACTTAGCTAATATTTTGCTTCAAAAAAATTAACTTGTGTTGGCACATTGAAAAAAAATAAACCGCATATACCCCCAGAGTTTCAACCGCATAAAAAAAGAGAGGTTGGATCTTCAGTTTTCGGATATAACATTAGTATCGTATGTGCCAAAACAAAATAAAGCTGTCATTCTCTTGTCAACAATGCATGATGACTATAAACAGAGAAACAAACAAACCAGCGATAATTCACGATTACAATATGACGAAAATTGGTGTTGATGCCGTAGATCAACTTATTGGCACATATTCTGTATACAAGTGTACTAACAGATGGTCAATGGTAGTTTTTTATTATATTGTAAATGTGTCAGCAATAAATGAAATGATTGTTTACAAAAATCCAGAATTAGAATATACAAAAAAACTATAGAATATTTCTGAAGAATCTAGCAATGCAACTAATGAGTCCTTGGTATACAAAAAGAGCAAATATATTATGTCTCCCACAGGATGTTTCAGGGTTTCTCCAAAAATATAGAAAAACTTCTGAACAACACGAGGAACCTCTAGGAGGTGGAAACGTAACAAAGAAAAAAGGGCGATGTTATATTTGTGGCCGCAAGAAAAATGTAACTACTACAATAAAATGTTCCACTTGTAAGAATTTTACATGCAAAAATCATACAATTATTATTTATACGTGTGACAAATGTTCTGCCGATGAAAACGAATAATTGTTATTTTTTATCTTAAATTACGACTCATAAAAAAGTCTTACTTGTTTGCAATAAATGTCAAACTAAGTATATAGTTGTTATATTTATTTATCTCAACAAAATATATCATTAAATTCTCAGTTATGAACTGGCGCATCTTATACACCAAGAGTGTACTTATGTTACAATTTAGAGAGCAGGTGCGCGAGAGTTAAAAATTGCGTGTATTCATCACTATGAATTTAAGTCGTGAAAATTTTCGTAGTATGATTTTAAGTGTAATTTGACAGC
This sequence comes from Eumeta japonica, assembly GCA_005406025.1. NCBI lineage: Eukaryota > Metazoa > Arthropoda > Insecta > Lepidoptera > Psychidae > Eumeta > Eumeta japonica. The sequence continues at coordinate 23,777 of BGZK01001186.1, forward strand.
TCAGTAGAATCTCGCTTGACTTCGAACTGCTTTGGCAATGCATCACCATGTAAGACAACTATTTATAACTGGTTTGCAGAATTCAAGCGTGGTCGTATCAATCTTAGTAACGAATTTCGTGATGGTCGCCCGTCCTCCGATGTGAACAACAAAACATCAACGCTGTCCGCCGACGATCTTAACAGACAGGCATGTGACCTACCATGAGACTCGGGGATCTCTTTAGAGATAGGCATGAGTCCAATACAATCAATTCAACACAAACATTAGAGAAGTATGTAAAAGTTGTGTCCACGGTGGATCCTACACAATTTGACTGAGGCTCAAAAATCGGACCGCGTCACTTGGTGCAATTCCATGCTTACTAAATTCAAGCAAGAGGCGTCAAATTTGATGTGGGACATAATAACAGGTGACTAAATATGGATTTATTGCTACGACTCCAAAACAAAGCAGCAATCGACCGTATGGGTCTATCAAGATGAGCCGTAACCAACCAAGCGCGCCAGCGGAGTGCCCTTAAGTGAATGATTGCTTATTTTTGTAATAAAAGTGGACACGTAGATACTGTCGCTTTGGAAAAAATTTATACCGTGAATAATGATTGGTACACAACCATTTTTTACTGGAAGTTATTGAAGAACCCCGTAAAAATAACCGTAAACATCGTACCATCTTGCACCACGACAAAATTCTCACATAGCCAAATAGATTTTAGAAGTAGAAAACGTAGAAATTATAAACAATCCTTCATACAGTCCCGACCTGATACCTTGTGACTTTTGTTTGTTCGTAAAATGAAGAACCAATTACGCGGTCAACGATTGCCATCAACAGAAAAAGCTCTCGAATATGAAAAACATGTTTGCGAGATCACCAGGGAGGAACGTCATAAATGTTTTGAAAATTGGATTATTCATATGACAAAGTGCATTTATGCTAAAGACGAATATTTTGAGAAACAATAAATTCATTTTTAACCATTAATAGTAATGTTTTCTCATTCATTTCAAACAGGGAGCAGAATCGAGACCCAGATCGTGATCAGCATTGATTATGAACAGAATCAGGACCAAAATTGAAAACAAAACTGAGATTGAAATTGAGTATGGGATTGAGATCAGAATCAAGAAAGTCACAGAATCGGAATCAGCAGTACTGAAATGAGAATTGAAATTGAGACATACAGCAAAATAAGTGAAAATAAAAAATTAAAGAATTAATTTTATATCTAAATGGGTGAAGCCATAAGGCAGAAGCTGTTGTAAATATATTCTTCGAATCTCATTCAAAATATGTATGTTGTCAGATGTCACCACAGTGATAAAAATAATTTATCTTCAAAAAAACACATAGATATTAATATACATGTAATAATTAATGTAATTACTATTGGCTAGCTTTATATCTAAACCAAAAATATATGAGCAACAAGAAGATGTTCAAGTGTTATATAAGCCAAATTTTTAATGATTTTACAACTCCTTTTGCATAAGAGATTTTAAGAAATCATGAAACCCCTTCAAGATGTAATATTTTTCAAAATTTTAATCAAACAGTTAAATTATGTGTGGGATCACCAAATTGAACATTGGTCCTTTGAAAAAAACTACCACACTCAGTATTATAAACTTACTCCATTTTTGAAACATTCATTTTAAATAAAAAATATAGATTAGTTTTTTTAATTTCAATTACAAATACTGTTTTGGAAACATTTTACTTTTTTATCAGTTTTGTATCTTATGCCAAATATAAAATATCCCCTTCTTTCTCAGGAAGAAAACACTGGAATCCCCCACCCCAAATTAATATTAATAAATAAACTAATCCAATTTCACTTAATATTGTTAAAGTTTTAATGGTCTGTGGAGTGCCAAAAGATTGTCAATTAATGAGTTATTCATATAAAAAAATAATCAAATATCTGATTATAGCCATTGACAGTGAATAATGAAATTAATGAACTCAAACATTAAACTCGCAACTTAATGTTGAGCCTTGTTATGGGCTTTATTTGCAAATATTGAAGTGAAACTTCTAGTGTGAGTTCCAACAAGGTTGCGTTGAACGTTTAACGCTACCATGGAGGGGATATGAAAGCACTGTTGCGTTAAATGTTCAACGCTCCTGGGGAGGAGGAATAGAAATGGACGGAGCGAGAGTGAATGTGTGACACTTGAACGCATGCGCGTAGTACACCTGTTACAGGCCAGCGCGAGCGTTAAGAACGAGTAGCGTCCAATATTCCAACGTAAGAGGGAGAGAGAAAGAAAGATACACAAAGGTAAAAAGTAGGAGAGAGAAAGAAAGTGAGTCGGTAGATCCCAAGCACATGCGCGTCGTTATTCAAACATTTCATATCTTACTTTAGTTATCATAATCCCATTGTAAATGTTATAGATTTGAATATTTCTCCACTCGAAAATGATAATTAAAAGATGCGTTCAATTGTGAATTGTAAGCAATGTTAATAAAGTTTGTCTTAAAGAAACAATATGAGTTCACTAAAAATTAATTTCTACCCCTTCCTATTTTCATTCCCACATTACGAAGTTTCACTTCTTTCGCGCGGAGTGACTCCACGCACATTTTTTTTTTTTTAATATAATCCATCAGCAGACTTATCATTGTTAGTGTCTTGACCTCACTGTAAACATGACAAACTAAATTTAATACCTTTTAAATATTTTTCATGTCAATTTCAAGGAAAATCCTAAATGTCTCCATTCCAAATGAGTAATGTATTAAGATCTCCCTAGAAGAGACAGAGCATTTGTACAATTAAATTTGTATTGGTTAAAACAATATAAAACATTTACTTGGCCTTTAGAAATAACACAATAAAGTTCTCGAAAATTTAGAAGCACTTATTTTTATATAAGCAAATTTAAAAATTCTAATATTTTCCTTTATTTGAAATTTTGAATTCCATTATTATGTAAAAAATTTAAAATAAAATACTGTAGACAAAATAGTTCAAACATTATATATAATACTTATATCATCAGAAAGATATACTCACATTTAAGCTGTTCTTAGTAGTGGTTATTTTTCCTCATACAAATTAATGTGATTTACTGTAATGCTGTAGTATTGTTGCTAATCAAACGTCAATAGAATAGAATCCTTTGAATTTTTCATTAATATGCTTTATCATAACCTAAGAAATACTTTATCACCTTTGATCAGATAAGTCAAACATCTTTAATTATGCTGTTTGTTGTCATCTACTAAAATAAAGCAAACATAATCATGTGCTCTGTTTTGATGGAACAATACTGTTTTTGGTACCTGGTCTTGATGTCTCCAAAACACACTTCACAAAATTGTCTGCACTTTTAGGAAACTGGCAACTGCTAAATTTGTTTGTATTTTTTGATAAAATAATCCTGAATAGCTGAAAAAACTCAATTATAAATCTCAGTTAAGGCAAGTAAGGTCTAATACAAATTGCTGTCACCTTTTAGGTATAAAAATAATTATATTGACTACAGCACACAAATAAAAATCCATTAACATGGGCACGTGTATTATGATTTGACAAAAATAGAAATATCATAAAATACCAACTTAAAAACTCATAATTTCAATTTTCAGAGATAACATTTGAGACTGTAACATAGTAAAACGCTTGCCTGCAATATGCATTAACATATAGCATGCTACCCACCACTGACCCTAGTGTCTGCTCTTCCACTAGGAATTCCCATCCAATGAATTAAATATTGATTCGAGAAGATTGACAGATATTGAACACCTAAGCAGGTGTTAATAGTTTATTTATCTGAGTCCGCTAAATAATTATATTATTTCTACATATGTTTTATGCTGACTAGGCACATCATCACGAAAATGCAGACAATCACATCCACTAGAACATAAGGAGTGTTAAAACAGCTAACAGATGCGGCTCCCAACCACATTGTGTGACGTGCAGTCATATTATTATCTCTGTTATAAAGTTTTTTTTTTTTAATTTTAACAGAAAAATAATAATATGTTCAATGACCAAATCAATATTTATAAATCGGCACTATTGGACACTTACCTGTTATTATTTGGGTAATGGTTGGTAATGGTTGGTGATGGTTAGTCTGTGAGAATTGAAAGTCATGTCTATTGGTGATAGTCTGCGGCTGCTGACTGCTGCGGGGCTTTTGTCACTTTTTGACGTATTACCTAGTAAATGACTGCATATCACATGACGGGTTGGGAGTGCATCCGTTGGTTGTTTAACACTCGTTATGCCCTGGTGGATATGACTGTCTGCATTTTCCTGAGGATGTGCCTAATTGGCATAAAACATACATAGAAATAACAATATAATTATTTAATGGATTAAGATAAATAAATTATCAACATTTACTTAAGTGTTTAATATTTGTCAATCTTCTCGAAATAATATTTAATTCTTTAGATAGGGATTCGTAGTGGAAAACCAGATTTGAGGGTCAGCGGTGGTTTCCATGCTGCATGTTGCATGCAAGTGTTTAATTATGGATTTCCGAGAATTAACATCTCACACAATAGAATATGTAAGATACTATACATAATCAAAGTATTCATAAACAAACCATTGAAATAGAAAATATCTAATTAAATGAAACAGATTAGGTTATTAAATTTTAATTAGATTCATTAAGCATTAAGTGAATTGATAAGCTATAAATAATATTTATATTAATGTACATAATTAATAGTGATGAGTTTGAGATTTATTAAATTAAAAATTTCTGTGAATTAATTATATACATGGTTATTATAAAAATCAAATCACAGTCACATCTAACACTACATTAATAAAATATCTATTTCCACAAATTAAACACCGAATAGCAAAATTGCATGTGCATATTATTCATTTATTTAGTTCTATACATTTTGACTAACATAATGCCAAAATGATATTGTATTTTAAATGCACATATACATCATATAAACTTTGTAAGGTTAATATTTTTCTTTCTTAATGTGCCTTTTAATTCTATCGTGTTTATGAACTACTCCCTCTGGAGTATATGTTAATCTAGGTATAGCATGGTTGTGAAAACCTCTGATTTGAATTATGTGATCACGGTCATTAGTTGTAAGGGCGGACTGACATTGAGTTCTACAATAGAGAACGCAATACCAAGTTTTATAGCCATCCTTGCTTGGCTTGCATTGCCGACGGTACACATAATTGTTGAACATCAGCAGTGTAGCACCACGAGCGCTGCGTAGATAGCTAGCTAAAAAACAACAACACTTATTACCTCTATAATACCAAAATTATTTTACCTTAACTAAAAAAACTAAAATATTTAAATTTTATTGTATGGGATTATAGGATCAATAAAAACTTCAGTTTTTCTTTGCAATATATTTAATAGGCATAGTGGTCTCGATGAAATGAAGAAGACACACAGTATAAAAAGCTTTATTAGTTTATATAGATAACATAAATTAAGAGAGATCTTGTGGACATTCGGTTATTTATCTAAAAAAAGTTACACTTATAAGCTAATACATATAAAGTATGAGTATTATAGATTTAGATGATTTTGAAAATATTTTCCATATGATTGCCATTTGCTATATCAAATGTTGCAACAAAAAACTCTAAAATTGATTGCATTGCATGGAAAATAAACAAAAAATCTTCACTTATCTTGTGCTAAAACATTTATAAATAGAATAAAATAATATAAGTTTCTTTACTTTATTAAGTTAATCCTTTATTTATTTATTTTATTCAAATATTTTCTTCAATGATATAAAATCACACAAAAAAAATTTAAATATGAAATCAAACATAACAAAATTAAAAATAAAATGTGAAATAAATGAAAATAACACTCACCATTTGAGGACTTGTTGCAATATGGACTTACCTGTAAAATTTTAATGCAATATTTACAATCTTACTATCACAAACTAAGCGTAAACATAAAAATACATCACAAATTAAACTGCAATTACTAAAATTACATGAGAAGTAATTTAATTAAGGATTTATTAATAACATTGAGCATTCAGCATTGTAGATACATGGAAAAAGTAAGATTTAGAATAATTGAACTTCATTAGTCTTTTGTTAGTTTATAAGTATGCCAAAAACTTAGGAAAGTTACTAAAGTAAGGATAAATTACCTTAAATACAGTCCTATACATCTTATTCAGCATTTGTTTGCATTCAGATAACAAAAAAACTTTTCAAAAACTTTTCACCAATTCTCACATATCTGTCCACACAGATATTAACAATAGCACTACAATACCACATATTGCATTAAACTCCAAACATTGTACAATTTTCACAATATTGAACACAACACTGTTACACCTCCAAAAATCGGAATTAATGAAAATATGAGAATGGATAAACAATCAATCTCAGATAGGTGACCTACGAAACAATACATAACATGCACTTTTTATTTAACAATGTACAGCAAAAATATAATAATAACGTTAGTAACCAGAATTTGAATGAGAAAGATAACAAACTAGTTTCACATATAAAATAACAAAAATAAACCCATCTTTTTAGGTTATCAAATAATTACAAAAGCAATAACTGTCACATTGACATCAGCGAGTTTCACACAATAACATTGAACCAGACACAGGGATATCAAAAATATTTTTCAGTGTCATTAGTTCCATGAGAACTATTATAATTCAATGGAAAAGTTAGGCTTAATTACAAAATGGATTTAAACGAATTTTATGAACATTACTGGGTATAAAAAATATCATTATTGGCTATTACATACTTACTATGGCTATTACTATTATGGCTATATAGCTACAAGTTGGCTAGAATAAAATACAAAAAGAGTTTCATGCTGACTATTTTATTTTAATAACAAAAAAACATAATAATAGGCCACGAAATTTATTCTACAAAAACATTCTAAACTTTCTTTTTTAATCTTCAATTATTATAAATGAAAGTCTCCGTGACCTGTAACTGCCTGTTGGAAAAAGTTAATACACAGGAAACAACAGGACTTTTGTTGGGATTTAAACTATTAGCCTGACTGATTCACTAGGAAAGTTTATGGACTTATTATACTTATTATATTTTTTAAACATTTAGTCCAAAGTGGCTTAGCAATGCTATAATTTTCCATCAAATCGAAAAACACATATCTTCAGAGCTTTCTTTAGACCCATTGCTTTTATCGTTTGATCTCAAATTATTTAATTAATATACGTCTATTTTCGAGAACTGTTAGCGTAGATCACAAATTTCCACATATTTCCCTTGCTTTGCGATATTTTCATATTTCTCTTGCTTTACTGATATCCATCAATCGGTTCACAGAGGCTCATTGGTTTCATGTGCCTATAGTTTTGCTGTTTTTAATATTATAACAGATTTTTTACCACGATATTTCCTATAGTGACTTTACGACACTTACATCACATTAATAAGCCCTATAGATTTGTTTTGTCTATACACGTCCACTCATCTTTTCCAGATGGATAAACCACCTTTACTTGTCTTTTCCTACTTTAGTCACCACAGCCAGGCCTGACCACAATACTGCTCTGAAACATGATAGATATAGGATAGAGATATGAGAAAAGATCCTGATTCCTTAATGACGTCAACGACACACATGACTGACTTAGAGTAGCTCTATCCGTTAGTCAGGTCATCGACCTAAGCTCCCTTACTTCACCCGGCTGCCGCTAACCGCCTCCGGCCGGGCAGGAGGGAAGGGAACCGACCCGTGACGGTTTCCTGCGACATCCTATGCCGAGACGACTCCCTCCAGACGTCATCCATAGCGCATGTCACGCGCCGTCGGCACTCGCATGTGCCGTCCGGCCGCACTCGGTGAAGCTATCAAAGTCGTCTGACTTGTCATCCGACTCGTCTCGACCGACTAAATAGCATAGCCGCCCCAATTACTTCACTTTCAGGAGGAATTATTTAGTGGGTTTCAGTCCCACACTACCCACGCGTACGGGCGCGAGGGTGTGCAGGATAGATATTTTTTACCTCCTCCTCGCCGCAAGAGGGAAACAAAAAAAAAAACGTCCTGATATCACTATTCCTATGTCTTTAATTTAAAAACATTCCACAATTTCTATGCAGAAATCTCATTTTTGCCGTATTCATTCCACATTCATTCTTTTTTTATCATAGCTAACTTTCCCTATTATATATATAAGTAGGGATCATAACCTGCTATCGATTTTATTTTTTATGGAAAACTAAATGAGCTCGCCATGAGACATTTTTACTATTCATATTGGCAAGTACGTACCCATTTGTTTTTTTCCTATATTCATATTCCTATCATGTTTGTCGTCTCTTATACACATATCTACTTATATATATATATATATATATATGTGTGTGTGTGTGTGTGTGTGTGTGTGTGTGTGTGTGTGTGTGTGTGTGTGTGCGTGTAAATATAAAAACACTTTAACTTGTTCAACTTCCCTACATCTTATACATATATTACATTCCGTCATGCTTTATCTAATTTTAAACACCATGACCTTAATCTTACTAACATTTAGTCACATATCTCTTCTCAAAAGAATCTTTTGTTTTAATTTACATAGCTACTGATTCACACACCAACGATGCAAGGATTCGGCACAAGGTTGTCGGCGTACATAAGGTATTTAACAGACAACTTATTCATTTTTAGTTTACACTCTTACTCTTGCAAATTAAACAGATAACTATCCGTGCATAATTTAATAGCTATGGTAAAACTACACATCCGTGTCTAACACTTCTACGGATGTTAAACCAGTCAGTGTATGCCGTGCTTTTCTTTTGATGTAAACATTAAAGCCTTTGCAATGCTTCAATCAATTCACTATTCACACCATCCACGCATAGAATTTTATATAAATCAGTAGAATTCTATCACATAGATTATATTAAATGGGAGTAATATATGAAGGATTTTTTTTCCAATTTCAAATAATCTATAAAAAGTCTACAACACTATTTTTCTACTTGTTACGACAAACTCGCAATAACAAATTGGAATTCACAATGAAATTCAATTAACAAAATACGATTCTTCATCAAATTAATTATGATCGCAATTTTCTATGTTTTATCAATATTTCTTACAAAACCATAGTTTTGAACTGACTTTGAAGAAAACGAATTTTGAACGTGATGGGAGTGGTGGCTCTGCAACAGGCTACCGACTGGAGCATAATGTTTTTTAACATGGAATTTTGTTATCTGTTTAGGTTTATTAACCTTTTAGTATTCGGTAATATAAAAAATATATTACATTTTTGTACCGATTAGTCATTGATGACATCAATGACCAAGATCAACACCTGCGGGACTTGTATTACGAGTAGAACTCGGGTCGAGAACCTAAGTGAGAACGAGACCCTTTAGTAATACAATAATTTTGTGACAATATATGTGTTTTTTCTTTGTGAGAATGTACATTCCTCTGAAATGATTTAATCGGCATTGAGACCTAGATTAAGATAACAATCAGAATCGACAGCTACAGGATTGGAAGTGAGAGCGGGCCTGAGACCGGGATCTTGGTTGACTGTATGATCAGTCCATATGAAATATGAAAGACTTTGATTGATGTCTTGAGCCATCCAATTCAATCTATCATGAATCATTCTATAGTAATTTACAAACCCTACAGTAAAGGACCGTAAATGATATTCATAATTTTCATCTTAGGAATAGGTAGTTTAAGTCGTGTCGCGCAATCCTTAGGAAAGTAAAATCCATTAAAATAAGTGCTTCAGTACCGACCTTCTAATCTCTTATTAGGGTATTGCGTAATTCTCCTTAACCGATTCGTAGATGACTATAAAATTAAGTAATGCGTAATCATTTACATACTGTGGTGGATTTATGTCCATCTTCATTTTGATGACAGCACACGATAAAAGTTAAATACTAAAGATACTGTAACTATTATCTTGTTAGACCACAATATCACTTTAAAGCAAGTAATAAAGTAAAATGTATCGCTGATATATATTTTACTATGAATGGAAATCCTGCCGTTAATTGCATCTACATTCACCAAGGGGAATACACAAAAAGTCCAAATAAAAAGAGAGAAGCTATTATGAAAATTGGTACTAAGCATTAGCTAAATGTAAAAAAAATATTACAAGGATGAAAGGATAAATCATGACAAGACACATAGTACATTATAACATCAAAAAAATTAATATGACGAAAGAGTGTGTACATAAATAGTGTGTGTACGTAACATAAATAGAGTGTGAATCCAAATCGTTTCGAAGAACCTTTCAATGATGCAGTCAGTTAAGGAAGCAAGACAAAAAATCGGAATTTGTGAAAAAAATTTCACAAAAAAATGCGTAACTAAACAAAACATTAAATGCAAATCAGTCAAGAAGAAATAATTAAATGGCGGCGATACTGCTCTTCGAGAAAATGCAACGCAACACCGTGTCGCCGATTGTTGACGCTATCTGGAAAAGGGGAATCGTCTGTTGGTCTCGTGCTTTCTAATATTCAGGGACCATGCCCTGCATTCGTCTTTACTAGCAACGTATACAATTTGCTGCCCCTATTAGTTGTCTGTATTAGCATATATGTAATCCAGGAGTGGACTGCGTTTTGTAATATTATTATACGCGCACGCTCCGTCCGTGTTACCGTTCGTGGACCACCGACGTTATATGTCGTCCTCGTGTCTGTCCTGTCCCGGTGTCAGTCAGGCTTTTGTATCAAGGAAATAATAATATAATATTGAGAAGAAAATATCATAAACATGTACCGAAAATCACATAACTAAAAAAAACATATAAACAAGAATTGTATTGGACATAAGTTCCAAAATTTTTGAGTTTCTTTAAAGTATTTCAAAACAAACTGCACAAGCCTCTTTTTTCAACCCTCGGGGAGTTTAGTAAAAAAACAGTATTCATTATTTCAATTTTTTAAAAAGGGTAAGAGCTAAAAAAGATGTTAAATAAAAGTGATAAAGCACAAAATTTGACATAAAAATGGTCTCTTGATTTCTCTTGTTATTCTTAAATTGAACATAGGGCGGCTTCAATTAGGAGATGTTTATTCAATTTATATATAACTAGCTTAAAAATTACTTAATTTATTTTGTATTTGCTTAGAAAATTACAAACTTAAAATTTTAGATATATTTTATAAAATGTTTATAATAAATTTAACAACTGACTTTTATAATTTTCAATTTAAAATACTTCTTTCAGTTAATATTTTTTTTAATATATTCGTATCTCAATAATGCGAATAGTTATTATCGAACTTTCTTACTTTCCATTTTATTTTCTTTCATAACTTTTTATTACAAAGCGGAGTTACAGTTTATTCATGTATTGTATCTGTAAACTGTTGAATTTTAATTGTTTTGTGGCATTTTCTCTTTATAAGTAATGGAAAAAACATATTAATTAATACTTTTTTTAAAGTTGGACATTACTACTTTTCTTTATACCTCTATTAAAAAGATGTACTTATTTGTAATGTAATAAATAACATTAAAAAACATTATTACATAACATTCTACCTTTTAAACGTTCTAATAGGGCAGCTTACGGAAGTACAGTTTAAAAACAAATTCCCTTGAATGACGCTCGTGACGTAGGTCCGCCATTTTCTCGCGATCGCATTGAGCCGCGAAGATGGATCCATCGCTCTGGGTGACGTTTCAACTCGTTTTTGTTCAGTGGGATTATTTGTGGTTGTAAACATTTTCAATTTCTTGTCAATCATATTTTGAGAATTGAATACATTATTTTATTCAATATATAAAATTAGATAGTCGTGAAATTATTCATATGCCTATTTCGTTTTGATAGGAAAATTTATGTTATGACTCCGGTATTGCGTTGCTTCAATTTATATTATAACCTATAAAATTTTGTGATTGATAATGTTTGGATTTCGTAAATTTTGTAATTTCTTTTGGTATTGTTGATGTTATATTACGAACAAGGCACCAACAAACTCTTAAGTATGATGTGGATATCTGCAACTCGATGTCGACGTCATGGGTCAATTAGGTACGTACTTAACCAAATGATTTTTTAAATGTTACATAGTAATCCATACAATGATACTTAATTGATAGCAATCGTAAACCATTCTCGAATACTAAGTAATTACAACTTTTTAAGAATTTTATTTTGAAATAATATAAGCTAGTATATTCTTTTCTTTATTGGCTAATACCATTGACTCATAATATGCAACTCTGTATAGGCATTTACTCAAATAGACTTATACCACAAGTGGTACAAGTCTTATACCATAGCCAATCAACAAAACCCAATAGTAGCTATAGGGTTTGTAAATCTAAATATTCATTGTAGTTTTGAAGATCCAGAAGAATATTTGTAAGTTAATTCAGTTTTATAGAATTGTGATTCATGTTAACGATATTAAGAAAATGTGCTACATGATGCTTCAAAAGTTGTAGAAAAAGATTGTCTCATTAAGGAATTGTAAAGTAATAGCTACTATTTCAGTGTGCTGACAATAAATTAAAGAAAAACATTTAAGATGTATCATACTGTAATTATGAAGTGCTACAAAAATACATAAATGTAACTTATTTGTTGTAATATGGTTACTCAATATGAAATGTGCCTTAATCATTGTTAATATATATTGTGGAGAGTAGCTCAGTAGGATGTCCTTTAATACCTTTGATGAGGTCCAGGAATTCAAGTATTTAAATAATAAATCAGGTGACTGTACTTATTGATCGGTTCTTCAATATTTCTATTTATGAATTTCAATACAGTCTTTTATCATATTACTTAGAACAATCCACTTTTTTATTACTATTGAAGCTTGTGTACTTGAGCATCAGCGCTTGTCACCTTTCTATGTTTCTCTCTCTATTTGTTCTTTTGTTTATCACTAGCTCGGATTCTAATATTAAATTTTAACTATAATGCAAATCCACATTCGCGAGACTAAATATGGAGGCCTCACATGCCACTTACACTTAGATCTGCTACTACAATATACATATAAAGGTAGGTACCCAAATAGAAACATTAAGAAAATAATTGAATTTGAGTGAGTAATATATGATTAAAACACTCGTTGAAAAACGTCTTGTTATATATATTTATTATTGGTGTACAATAATGTGAGCATAGTGATAATACATAGATACTACCTTTTGATTTAATAGTTTTTAGTTTATTGGTATATCAAAAATAATTACTATTTTTTTTTATTATCGTTATTATTATAAACTCACACCTATTTCCCAGAAGGGCAGGTAGAGATTAGATTTCCACATAGTACAATTTTTGTATATCTCTATTGCTTCATTGATATTCATAAACCTTTTCATGCAAGCAATGCAAACCTTTTGTAATAAGCAATTTTGTCTGTACAGGATTTTATAGGGTGACACTTACCGGGTCTTCCTTCGCACACTTTCACTTTATACATTTGTTTTGTCAGTCTACTCTCATTCATTCTTTCTAGACGGCAAAATCACTGCAACACACTTTTTATGGTTTAATTTCTACTTTCTTTGTTAAGATGAATTATATAATATATAAATTCATTAAGATGAATTATATAATGTGTAATAATAAAGCTGTGAATGTTATGAAACCTTTCTTTCTTCATACAGGATATACTATTTCATAAGTGTAACTTATCAATAATTAGTTTTTGCATGTTGAAGTTTCAGGCAAATACTATCTTAAAACTATAATACTAAACCTGATCTTGATTTGACCATCAATACCACTCTTAGTTCTATTTCAAATTTCATGTCTCCCATTCCCATTCACACTCATTCTGACTCTCCTTCACTCTCCCTTCCCTTTCCCCTCAGTCTTTCGGTCCATGTCTTTCCTTTTTCTCTTCTCTATTCTTATCTATTCTTTGATATCTCTCCTTCTCCAAAACCAGAAAATAAACGTAGCTGAATACATGAAATAAAAATTATTTAATAATAAAAAATAGACACTATAAAATTTATGTAATTCTAAATTTCATTATAATTCATTATCATAAATAAAAGCGATTTTACATGATGCTTAGATTGAGATGATGACATGAGATTTAAAAAATACCCCATGTCCTCCCTAGGGTTCAAGTTATTTTTAATTAAAATTTCCTCGAAATAGATTTTACAGTTTAGCCATGAAAACATTACAAATGTACAAAGTTACTTTTGCGTTTATCCGAACACCAAATATTCAAATGTTAAATTAAAAATAAAATTTCCTATGATGTAGCTACTTTACTAGAAAATGAATCTGCAACTTCCAATCTAGGTCTTGAATCTAATTTCTTTTCAATTACCAGCTTAACTTCTGATGCTGACCTAATGTGATCTTGATGAAATCTTAAATGAATTATGAAGTATTGTAAATTATAATAATTATTTTAATGAAATAACAATACTTCATAATAAATAAAGTAATGTCAATTATGTTGAAAAATTAGAATATATACTTCACATTTTTTTTTAATTATTTGACCATTTCCACATAACCCGAGAATTTGTACAATGTTTGGTCATGAACATTTAATTCATTAATCACTTATTAAAACATATGTTTGATATTCAGTTTATTATCATTGTTCTACATTAACTTTTTTCATGATCTATGATCTGGCTGTGAGATCACTATGTTCATCTAGTTCTTAATCAAAATCTAATTTTCGCATATATTTATGAATGGGGGAATATATTTTTGTAAAGGTGCCTATCAAATAGTGGCCACTAGTATTTTTGATTAAAATAATATTAATCGTTTATTCAAAAAAAAAAATCCTTTACTTGGTTTTTAAGTAAAATATAATCCACCTCATAGTAATGTTTGTAAAAAACTTGAAAAGTTATGGTCGCTATTGTACATTTGGCCACAATCTCATCGCAGCCAGGTGTAAATAGTTATTACTTTGTTACATTTATACATTCATGATGTATATTCATTATTTATATATCAAAATTCAGCAATTTTCTTTCAGTGTATGATGCAGTATCTTTGCCTATGTAAAAGTGGTAGTAAATAGGGGTTACTAGGTGTTAAAGCAAGATGAGAGTGAAAAAGAGAGTGCATGCAATATATCTTGTCAGACCAGGATGGCGATGGCCAGCTGTATTAGTTTTTATGCTTATGAAGATTTATAGTGTTTAACAAAATGTATGTTACAAAAAGAAAACAATTAAAAAAATTAAAGGCTTCAACTCATCTCATATTCTACCGTGCTAGAAATCTTTAAAACAAGAATTGCTGTCGGTAATTTTTTGTAATTGAATGTTACTAAATGCCATTGAAACAAATTGTATTAGTTTTAGCATGAAAAATAATGGTTGTGTTTTAGATGGTTTTCTGAAACCAACATGGTTTTTAAAACACTTAATGCCAATGCAAGTTGAGAGTGTGCTATGTATTTCAATGAACAAGTGGTCTGCCATTGAAGGCGATTCTTATATTTGTAGCATAACAGTTATAGCAACAATGAATCAGATTTTAAATAAATAGCAAAAAAGGTTATACAGGTTTTATTAATAATTTTTTCAAAATTCTCTTTAATTTCTACACCTAAAAGAGATTGTCGTATTTTCTATATGTACATTTAATTAATTTGTAACTCATAGAAAACTCAATTGAAATTAAATATTTTCTCAAACATTACCTTTATTATATATATATTTTTTATGTAAGTAACTGAGATTTTATTTTATGTAATCGTCATATTTTCTATATGTATTGGGACCTATAATAAGTTCTCGCTGTTTCTTCAAAGATGGCAGTAGCAGTATCCCGTTCGTGGAATTTCGAATGGTAACACACATGCAAGGCATTAGTGTATCTAACCTTAAATTTCAGTGTATGGTAATTAATTTTAATGTAAACAAAGTAATTTTTTCTTAGTTCTGAAAATGTCTACTTTTGTGCCAAATAAATTCTATTTGAGGGGAATTTTATTCCAGTACTTAATTCAAAAGAAATCTGCAGCTGAAGCACATAGAATTTTTGCTGAGACTTATGGTGACAATGCTTTGTTGGATAAGACATGCAGAGACTGGTTTTGACGCTATAAAAATAATGATTTTAAACTTGAGGATAAAGAACGTTCTGAAGCACTGAAAAAATTTTAAGACGAAAAGTTGGAGGAATTACTCGATCAAGACCGATGTCAGACACTAACAGAACTTGAAAAAACATTACAAGTAGATGAGTGAACTGTTTCGAAATGTTTAAAAGTTTTAGGAATGATCTAGAAGTAAGGACATTGGGTACTGTATGAATTGAAGCCAAGAGACGTCGAACGGCATTTTCTCACGTGTGAACTACTGCTTTAACGGCAGAAAAGAAAAGGTTTTTTGCACCACATTGTGACTGATGATGAAAAGTGGATACACTACGATAATCCAAAGCGTAGAAAATCATGGGGTAAGCCCGGCCATGCATCAACATCGTCTGCAAGACCAAATATCCATGGTTCGAAGCCTTGCTGATCCTACTAAATACAGAAAAGTATTTAGTGGGATCAGCAGGATGTAATTTATTGAGCTGCTCAAATCGAATGATTTGACTATCACGGGGGATCGCTATCGACTTTAATTGATGCGTTTAAGTCGATCCTTAAAAGAAAAACGGCCGCTATACTGGAAGAGACACAACAAAGTGATTATGAAACTTGACGCTCGGCCTCATTTGCAAAACCAGTGAAAACATATCTAGAAATGCTTCAATGGGAAGTTACCCACTGTATTCACCTGATATAGCTCCTTCTGATTTTCACCTATTTCATTAGGTGGCACATGGCCTAGCTGAACAGCGCTTTCATTCTTATGAAGAAGTTAAAAATGGATTTGTTCTTGAATAGCCTCAAAAGACATCGTTTTTCCGACGCGGAATTAATATACTGCCAAAAAGATGGGAGAAAGTGGTCGCTAGTGATGGGCAATACTTTGAATGAAATATTTTTTTCCTTATAATCTAAATAAAGCTTTTATTTTGTAAAAGAAACAGCGAGACCTTATTTAAGGTCCCAATATATTTCATTGATTTGTAACTCGTAGAAACCTCAATTGAAATCAAATATTTTCTCAAACATTACCTGTATAGTATAATTTTCTTTTATATAAGTAATTGAGATTTTATTTCACATAAACATTCATTTTTGTTGTAATTTTATAAGCAGAAGATAACTCTATTTTTTATTTCAGAGTAAATGTTATGTTATGTAATTTTAATTTTAACACGGCTAAATAAACTTATAATTGTTTTTGAATATTATAAAGTCATTTGTTCTATTATTTACCCAGTTGGTAAACTTAAACTTTCGATGCATATGCAATGATTTTAAAAATCATAGAGTTGGCAATCATGACGATTGCCAGCTGTACAAGTGACGATGCATGCAAGCTCTTTTTCACTCTAATCTATATTTAACAGCTAGTGACTTTTATTTGTGACTATATTTACATGGGCAGAGGTATTCCATCATACAAAAATAAAAAATAGCTTTTATATGTTACATTTATGTCTATAAAATAGATTCTATTTTGTACCCTTAAAGATTGACCCGACCCAAAGTGGAAGCATTATATTCCCACATTCATAAAATATGTAAATTTCACATTTTGATTAAAAAATAGATGAACATATTAATTTTGCAGCCACATCTTGTACTATAATATATAACTGAAAATTTGGAGATTACTTATGTTGTTATATTAAAGCGGTAATGAAAATGGTCTCAGTACCAGAACATACTGGGTTTGAATTCTGACCACGAGTGAATTTATCAAAGACTTTCAATTAGGCAATCTTAAAGCACTGGCTCTATACCTGAGAGAGCATGTAGACACCAGTCCTGTGGAAGTTACCACCCCATTGGTGATTTGTGTATTGGGTCACATGTACAATATGCACTTAGGTTTTGATACGTAATTTTAAAAGTAATTTAGGTATGAGGATATAGTGTTTTTGTATCAAATGTTCTGTCTGTTTTTTTTTTAGGAAGTGATGTGACAACTAAGATGGTCATAAAGATGTGAAACTTTAGTAAAGTTTTGGCTCAAGTTACTATAAAAATCAACAAGGTCTTATTAATAACTTTACACATCATTTTTGTTGATATGCTGTACTTTTTGTATCACACGGTAAGTTGTTAGTTACCTGAGATGCATTATAATTTATAGATTACTAAATATTAACTATTAAATATAATATTGAAGTATGAAGTAGTGTAGGTTATTATATTTTTCAAATTTTGTTTTCATGTCAACATGTTTATCCTTTTTCACTCAATTAAAATTTACGTCCATAATACTTAAAAATATATACACATTTTAGAGATGATTGTAATTAGGGAGAGGTAATGATTTAAAGTATATTTCATATTTTATTATTAATATTTATGTCTCGATTTGATTTTGTATACAGTATATATTTAAAACATAATTTACAATATTATTCACAGAGTATGTCATGAGCTGATATATCATATGCACCTAGTTGTACACATTCGGTACTTCATTGCATTACACGTAGTGAACTGACAGTGCAATTAGTAGATGGGTCAATGTAAGGTTATAGGTGCGACCCTATAGTGTAAATAACTGTTGGAGTTTCTAGCCTATGTGAAGCTTATATAATATAAACAAAAGTCATACATGGACCCTGAGGTATATTTTTTAATTTTTATTAATTTTTCTTTTACTAATGCACAGTCTTTTACACTTGCAACTTATGTTTGTTACAATGGTAACTAATTGTAGTTAAGCACTGAAAATCGTTCCATAGAAAGGATTTAAATTATTCAAGAGACAAATCAGCATGTGAAATTTATTGCATTTTAAAATTATGTCTCTGAAGTCTGAATATGTTAATATGTTCAACATATAGTAATAATAATAATGATAATATCTAAGATGATTCCCAGTATGGTAAATGTAATCATTAAGGATTTTCCTGCATGTAACCTAACAAGGTTGTATGCAAGAATATTACAGATCTTGCATGTAGCCTAAGATATATATATATATATGCAAGGCTACATAATAATGATGCAGTTTTGTAATTAACCTTAAAATTACTTTTTCTCTCTATTTAAATGTAAAATTTTCGTTATTGTTTTTTTCTTCCAGAAACCGGTTGCATCAATACGATGGGGATATTTTTTTTTATTGAACAGCTATCTGTTTGATTATCTGTGCATCGATTGTTAGAATACTATATAGTAACATGTTCAGGTCACATGGAAATCACACAATTAGATCAATTTCTTTTTGAATATACTAATAAAATTAAATGTATAAAGATAGAATGTAATTGAGTTTTATTTAACCTTCTTCATTGGCATTGGAGTTTTACCATGTGCTTTTGCAAATTATATGACGATGAGGTTCGAGGTTCTCATCTGACTGGGGATCCTAGGCCTGTGCACCACATGCCCTTATAGAAAATATGGAACTAACAATAATAGTTTTCCAGTTCTTTTTGAATGGCGTGGAATTAATTAAATAGTATCAACCTTATGATGTTGTTTCATTGCTCCTTTTTATAACAAATTGTATTTGAAAAATATGTACCATATTATGACTTACAAAATTATTTTATCTAGAGTTCTTTTCCAGACTTAAAATTCATTCAAACACAGAGGGGCAACAGATTGCTTATGTGTGATGGTTATACATTTTCAAAAAACAATAAAGGTACAAACGTGTCATGGTACTGTTCTAAGAAGTACGCTGGATGTTCTGCTTTTGTAAGAATGGACAAGAGTCTTCAGAAAATAATCGCATTTGCAACTGTACATAATCATGAACGTCCAAAATTTTATAAAAATTCGCTCGGTGAATATATAAAATTATATTGAATTATGTCTAATTTTGCAGTTTCTTTTTCTTATTTAGGATGTACCTCTGAGGCGATGTAACATTTGAATACCTATTAAGATATATAGTCACCAATGTTTCATAGACTGTTGATATCTATATAAAGATCACAATATACATTTTATTCTTATGTGCTAATTTAAATTTGATTTTTGAGTTTCAGAATTTTAACTGTGCTTTATTGTTTTACACAGCAAAAGCAGTGTTCATAAAAAGTGGTAAAGGAATAATTTTACTAGTAAATGGTTACACATACAGCAAGTCTGACAAGCTTAACTGGTATTGCTCAAAAAGGACCCGACTAGGTTGTAAAGCTAAGGTCAAACTAAGCGATGATTGCAGAAATGTGGAAAGATTTGAATACATGCACATACACGAACCACCGACGTACATGATCACTGAAAAAGGGCAGTATGTGAAAATATGAGCAACAATCAGAGACATGGATGTTGACTGTGATGAAAACTTAATTTGCACTTAGAATCATGAACTTTAAAGAAGGTTCACAATTGCTGAAATTGGTGACGCAGCTGAAGATGCAAGATAGCTATTAACTATGAATACAAAGCTGTTGAATTACTTTTAATATACTTACATTGAAAATGTTGTTTAACCTATTACTATTTTTCTGTATCCGTGTCAGTATCTATATTTGGATATTATCATGCATGTTTGCGCAAATCTTCATAATCTCCTTCTTTTCAGAATAACTTTGCCAAAGTAACTATAACAAAAATATGTAATTGAAAATATACTTATAAGTAATACAAAATAATATAGACACAACCTTAATAAATGCTCGGCCAGACTGCAAGCGCGGCCGTGATCGGGTGGCTGGTCGCGCGATCCGATGCGGCGCAATACCTACGCGTAAGCTTTTCTAAGGTACGACATTTCTACGTAGATGTTCTAAGCTATATTTCTTAGAAACAGCTACTTCGGTTTCTTTTATAAGAGAAGGAGATTGTTAATATTTGCGAAAATGTGCATGATAAAATCCACCTGTATAGATTCACAGGTGGGTTTTCAAGGAATTTTCGCATGGACAATGGAATTCGAAATAGCAGGTAACGACATTAAAATGTTTTATATTTTTTTGGCTCCTTATTTGTGACTTAGATGATCCATATTTTACCTTACTAAAAGTGATTAATGGATTGTTATCAATTTGTTAGTCACTGAAGTGTTTTTATTAACTCTACTTCTTTTTCCATTTTTTTAAAGTATTTTCCTTTAATATTTATCGTCACCAGTTGTAACTTATTGATTACTTAGGTTACATGTAATATCAAGGAAATGCAAAGCTAAGAATTATGGGTGGTGAATGCTTTAATACATCAAAATATTAGGATGAAATTATCTCAGCATTCACATTCCTCAACTTCAAATGTTTATGATGATTATGTAAAGCTTTACTTAATTGATTTTTCGTTGTTCTTTTTAAACTTAATACTTTATTTTATAATAAATATACAGCGTTGTCTGAAAAAAAAAAACATTACATATCCGTCCTTTGCATTAGTAGTCCATAGAATATAATTTTTATTAATAGATTTTTTCACTAGCGGTATGTGTATGATGTGGGTAGTGTGACATATTCAATCTGGACTAAAGCAAAATAATTACTCAAAAGGTATATTCGTTTATTTGACAATAAAATTTGTATAGCTTTTTTTTGTGGGTGTCAACAAAAATTCTCACATACGAAACCTCAAGTCGTTTTTTTTTCTAAGCTCAGTCAGTCTATACCGAGTTAGAACGCTTAGAAGTTTTACATTTGTATTTATAGATGCAGTGACGTTAAATAATTAAAAAAAATCAATCAATAAGTACATAAAATAGGTTTGATTCAATATTTTGTATTACAACGAATTGAAACCGCGTAAATATATTAGCCGTTTGAGGTGAAATTAAAAACCTTTATTGGCACAACTTAATTTCCTTATACGCGTCATATCTAAATTAAAGTTTTCATGCGGAGAGCTGTGCATGTTCTTATACAATATAAGGGACAGGGAAGGCCATCTTCTCATACACCGCCTTTTGCCTTTTCAATCGGATTTTAAACATTTTTAGCATAAATATGTGACTTTGTTCCAAATCTAAGGATCATATGAAATTAATTTGTTTTTATCGAATAATTCATATAAAATGAATAATATAGATGTTATTCAATTGAATTCGAAATACCGCTGCTATCAATTCTCACGGTGCAGAGTTCGTTTTTAATATTCAATACGAAAACATCGCCCGGTCGTATCTGAAGACTGCGTGGCGCTTGAGAGCGAAAAGTGGCTTGAAGGGCTGCGCAGAGTATGCCAAATGTCAGGATGTTATCGTTTTGATCTATTTAAATGTGTTTGCGCCCTTCCTGCGTGTTAAAGTTTCATCAGTGTCTTTCTCTTTGTAATGCGTAATGATTCATGTAATTATATCTGTTGATTTATTTCAATTATTGAGATTTCAAGTTAAACGTACACTGGTCGGCAGTGCTTACATGTATTTCGATGGGGAGACAGGCGAGACAGAGTGTCGACGAGTCAGTTTCATGTCTGCGATGAGTGTTATCCAGGAATATTAAGTTTTTGCGTGTTCTCTTTTCATCTGATCTCAATCCTCTAACCGCCGTTAGGGTCATTATGCCACATTATTTTCACATCACTTATGGCCTCTGCCGTAATATGTAACAGTGCACGATAGACAAAAACTGAGAAAATCATATTTCGTAGCGTTCTCGGCTGCTACATAGTCTACATACCTACAATTAATATATTCCATAATACATTTAAATTATGTTATAACCGGAACAAGGTCACGCCTTTCTGCCGGGGGACAATATGCACAAGAACACGCATGTCAGACGAAGCTATTCGAAACACTTTTATTTTTGGATCTTGAAGGAAAAAACTTTGTTATTACTTAGATCTTTAGCAGATTTTAAAATTTGATTTCTCTACAGAATATCATAAAGACGAAAATTTTTGTTTCCTTTATATTTGCATTTATTTATGGAAATATTTACATAAGCATTTAAAAAGATTAATTTCTCTAATTTTCACTTGAAGTGTTTAGCCGGTTATTTGAAAAGTGATCGCTAATAAACAGATAAACCGTACTCTTTTGTCTTGTTTCGTTTGTTGTTAATTTAATACAAAAAAAATATATATCGCGGACAAAAGTGGGTGTAGAAATTTTCAAACAAACAAACGTGTAGTTTTTGCGTTAAATATTTAGTTTGTGTAGTTCTCGCGTTAAATGTGAGGCGACTAGAGACGTATATCGCATTTGACGCAAACATGATTGCGTGTAACACAGGGGCAATACTTTGAAGATTATTTCGCAATTATTTACACATGGCTCAAACCTGATGTTTTTGGTGTAACGTACTAATATTGCTTTTCAATAATATTTTCATATTCTAACCCTGATGTTTTAGGCATGAAAATGAGGGGCACTTAATTTGATTAAATAACTGGTTAAACGATTCGAGAATTCAATTATTGAATTAATTCTCATTTACGTTACGTGCACCTGTATCCTAAAGCATACATGACATTGATCACGGTAATACGAAATGAAGTCATTAAGTTAATAGTTGTATTTTGGGATAGTAATAGGGAAGTCTGTAGCTATTTTATTTTTTGAAAGCTCCCCGTCGTTTTCACAGAAAGTCCAGATTTATCCTCTGGTGTGACGTCACATATTTACTAATTGAGGAGGTATTGAATTAAAACAGCACTTCCAAAATATTTTTATTTTTCTATTTAAAATCTATTTTTATAAAGTTAATAATAAACAGGTTATTGTAGAAAATTTACAAAACTGCTTTTATCAAAGCTTCAAACTTGGTATTGGCCTTCCAAGGTATGTCAAAAATTGGTTAAAGTTGAAATTTAGAGAATGTTAAATTTATATTTATGACGTCACCAAACATATGACTCATCCCTCCTTGTCACACTATGCCAAGCTTTGTTGTCTTCCTCTCTCCCCCTCGACGTTCACCCCCTTGTGGTTTGTGGATTGACCTTTATGCATTTAGTATATATTTTTGCTTATATAATAAAAATGTTTTTGTAGTGGCAGTATAATAGACTCTCGGTATTTTAAATATCAGACGACGGCGGGACTCCGATCGCGATGTTATACAATAGATGTGACAATATAACGTATATTTTTAAAGTAAATTAATGTTGCATGTTCTGTAATAACAGCATTTCCATTTTGTTGCGTTCGGCCAATAATAATCTAATGTGAGTGCTTGTAAAATTACATTAAAGACAAGCCTTAAAATTAATCAAATTTATAAATCAACAGCATTTTAAAACTATTCTAGGATACAAGTTCATTACTTCGCAGAAAGGCAAAACGCTTATATTAATGGACGGGCATACTTTTTCGCGCGTGTGCTATTCCAACCGGTGGGTTTGCTCAACTAAGTACGACAATTGCAGAGCGAGAATTATATTAAACGAGAATGGTGATATTAAGTATGCGTTCAACGAGCACACGCATGCGGGTAGAAAATTCCATTTAACTTCATATGGAACATATGTCCGTGTTTGAATACAATGATTCTTCAGCAGTTCACGGATAGCGGGAATTGTGGGGCCAGAGGATGCTGACCTCAATTTCGCGACGCCTATGTAAATGCCTTTGTCTTTCCGTTTTCATGTAAGATCTTATTTGCCTATTTTTACATAGGATCAAAGAGCATTGTTCGAATTGCATGATCTTAAAAAAATAAGGAGCACAATCTTCAAAGAAGTAAAAAGGGTTGGATAAGATGTTTCTTTGGTTTAAGTTTTGTTTGTCACTATGAAAAATTGGGAATACATTTTTGTCTTGTTTTTCTTGAAATTCACAGAATATATCTTTCATATAATTGCTTCATAACGATGAGAAATAAATTAAAAGAAAAGAATGTACTATTACATTTCAAAATTATGAATGATGTGTGAAATTGACGTATACTAAAAGTTTCCTTTCGAAATGTCAGATACATCAATATTTTCCTGTTTCTATATTGTATGCTCTAAGGGCAACAAGAAATTACTATTGATATTACTGATATCTTGGGTAAATAAAATTATGGTTTTTAACAATGTAAAGTAATGGCAGTAAGAAAAATGCAGTTGACAATTTTTAAAATTGAAGTTCTTTTAGATATATTCATTATTTTTTCGAAAAAAGTTATAAGGATTAAAATATCTGTTAATTCTTATATTGAAGTTAACCCTAACATAAATAACAATTAGTATAGATGAAGCAAGCAAAGTCAAATAGATTAAAGTTAAGTACCTAATCAATGATGCTTGAAATTGTAAGGACTTAATTTTTTTTAAACTCATGAACGCTTAATATTATTACGATCTAGAAAGTTGAACTTTCAATTGTTGTACATATAAATATTTATTGATTCGAATCATCCCGAAAATATGGATAATTGGAAAAATTGCACTCGGACATATCATTGAATGGCTTTTTTGGATAAAATACTAGGTCCTCGACACGATTTAAACACGCAAGTAAAGCAGTGGGAAAAAAAAAAGCAATTTTATTTACAACCTGCGCACGCCCCAAAGACTGCCCATTCCGGGGAACACTTATTAACCGCTCCGATTTCCTTAGTTGTAGACACGTACGAGTTCGTCCGTCTGGCGAGGAGGAGGGCTAAGAACGAAATTCTCCTGATCGGCGGCTTCACGTTCTCCCAGCAGCACAGCAACAGGCATTGGTACTGCTCCAAGAAGAAGATCGGCTGCAAGGCGAGAGTCTGGTTCAACGATCAGAATCAGATTACTTACAGTTACAATATACACACGCATCCTCCTCCGCAAATTATATTCGAATGATGCGGTTATAGTATTTTTCGTGTTTATTTTTTTTTTTTGCTTTTTAGCTATTATTCGATTGGATTTTTAACCCGTTTAATACTTATTTGCTAGACAATTATCGTATTAACATTATTTAGCGATTATAGACGTTAGATTATTATAGTCGTAGATAAAATATAAGATGTGCATAATATTTTGTAATAGGTAGGCTTAACTTTCTTTCGTGGTGACAATGTGACTCATCTAAATGCATTGCCATTGTCACTCGATGAAATTATATCATTGTTTGTATCAATAAATTATCCAAATCAGTCGGATAAGGTGCATTTCATTAAAAGTATCAATGTATAAAATGTATAATAACAAATTTTATTATAAAATTTAGTAAATTGCAATATTTCTATTGAATTGTTATATATTCGTCTGAATTTGAATTTAGTATATATATACATAAAAATCGTTAGCTTATGTGACACTATTGGGGACAAGTTTAAAAATTTTTCAAAATTCTTCTCATTACCATCAAATAGGCTTTATTTATAACAGCTCTTGATACATAACTCATATTTCTTTTTTTTATTTTGTATCCACGTATCTGATTGTACTTATATCTACACTGTATGAAGAAATTCACTAAAGATAATTTACCAAGTATCAAAAAGAAAGCAACGTAGTATATTTTGTATACATCTTGTATACGTTGTATACATATACATCTACGTATTTCCGCATTACGCCTACGTATTTTCTTATAAGAAATATTCTAAGTTTTCTTGGACGTTAGTGAATATGATATCTATTATGTAGATAGCAAGTGCAAATTGTAAAGGATACCTAATTTATTGTATGTAACACGATCAATGTTTGACTGTATGCTTCATCTTGAATTCAGTTCCATTTTGATTCTGGGAGTTTTGGAAGGGACTTCAGGAGAATTCCGCGAGACTGAAAACGCTTTCATAACGAAGACTATTCAGAGGGAAAAGTCATTTTCACATGCGATTTTTTTTATCCCTATACGTATTTCCAGGACGCGGAATGTGTAGCAATCCTCGCGGTCTGTGGGAAAATGTACGTTTGCATTTTGAAGGTGCATATTTTTATGCAGGCGATAGTTGTGGCTCGCAGTTTGTCGATTGCTATGCCGTCTATAATAAAAACTCGCTATATGTTTCACAGCGAAAATTATTATATACGTTGCTTCATTTAATATTACGGGAATCTTATAACGCATGATGCTGCGAGTGTCCGGTTCGGAGTGATTTTGTCGTACCACTAGCTTACGTCCGCCGGTGTGGCTACAGAATGAATTCCTTCATCTTTAATATCGATCGATTGCGCTGTTAGCCGCGATGTCGGTCCGTTTCTCGTTCTCGATGCCGATCCTAACCCCGCATTAGATAGGTGTAACACGCGTACTACCGCTGAAGCATTCCAGTTATACACCAGCTCTCTTTCTCTGTTTCAATCAAAGTAGCGATTGTAGTCCCGGACCGGTGTTATAAAGATCTTACCTTGGACATTGCAGCTAACAGTCAGTATAAAGAAGACATGAATTCGTTCTATATCCAAGTGAGAGAAGCTGCGGCAAAAAGCTAGTAAACACTAAATGTTACCCCAACGTAAGGTTCATATTTAACAAAAATTACATTTTCAATTGATTGAGTGGTTTTTGCGTGGTGCGCCTTCAAACAGACAGAAAAACAAAAAAATAATAATAATCTGGACACTAATAGTTATCTTTCAATACTCGTATTTTTTTAAAATTTTTAATATACAAATACACGAAGTCTACGATTTTATTTAATACATACAGATTTTGATAATATCTAGTGATATAAAGTTTCTATGAAGACCCTTTTTTGAAATTGTTATAAAACATTTTTTTCCACAAGTTCTAAACTTAGATTCAGAATTTTAGTTTACAGTACAACGCATGAAACTCTGCTACTTTGAAGTTAGCCAAGAAAGCGTCGCAACAGCGTAAAATTGGAACTCGGGGGAGAAGAAAGAAGGGTCGTGTGTTAAACCTGCGCATTACATCATTCGCAGTCAATTCAGAGCGGCAAAGTTTCGTGCGTTGTACTGTACTTACCTTATATTCAGATTAAATGGAGATGAAGTGTAAGGTAAGCTAAGTATGTTTCAGCGATAAATCTGTCATGGCGCATGACGCATGCATAACCAGGCACCTCTAAAAACGTCGTCTCGTGCGAATAGCTTTTGTAGCATTACACAAGTTACAGTTTTCGAGATAATGACTCCTGCTCTACAAATCTTATACAGATTTTCTTTAATAATTTCTATTATTTTATATGTTCAATCCACTTGGTACTTTGATAATGAAATCTACACATTTTCATACATTTTCTATGAGCATTTAACGACAATAAGCCATAAATTACCGATGTCTAAGTTCATCTAAGGTAACCAATTGGAAATCATATTACTAGAGATCTCGATTTTTCTCACATAATACAAAACGTATGAAAGCGATCTTTGATGACTCAAATCTTCATGTTATTGATTTTAATTTGTCAATTTTTACACGATTTATTGACTTTTATAACAGAAAAATACATCAAACATAGCTCTTTTTTAAACAGAGATTTGCATTTTATGTACAAATGGAACCGATATAAGCCTCCGAATTTTCTGCGTAGTTTAATCTATATGAACACTTCAAAATATCATTTATACTCTTTGAAATTAATCCTATTTTTTATTTTAAATAGAAAAAAAAATGTTTTGTCGCATACAACTTTCAAAAAAAACAAACTTGCTCGTTTAATATGCAGTATCGCGGTGCGCGTATGTAGTGGGGCGCTACGATCTTCGAATTATTTATCACTGCGTCACGTTAATTCAGCTTATTTGGTATCAAATTTATTGTTTGTTTACAATGCTATAATCAAATTGCTTGTTTGAGAAAATAATAATTTTAGTTAGTCTCATGCTTAATGCACAAAATCGATGACGCCAGTTTGGTTGTTAGTGTTCTTTTAACGACAAAAAAAAAAACTAATGTATCTATTATGAATGAGTAATTGAATTGTATTTATCTCATCAAAAGCTCGCGTTGAATAATACATTGATACATATTTCATATATAATTTATAATACCAATAATGTGAGCTTCATTGATTTCGTACTATGACTAATGCTAGTATCTGCACCCGTACAACTGCATATGCCATCAATTCTCTTTCTAAAATTATGGTATGTCCGACGTTTTCTTAATTGGAGATTACCAAAAATACGTTTTGTAACAAATGTATTTAAATGGACTAGTTTTATTTTTGGTACTTTTGTTTAAAAAAAATGACCATAGTAGGTTTCATTTTAAAAACCGCAGCTGTTTTCTATTCTTCCTTCATATTCTAGTTTTTTAATTTTTACGTTGTCTAGGAGTATAGTTAATTAAAATTTTCTATTTTTAAGTTCTTACTTTTTCATGATGTTAAAATTGTAATGTACGAATAAAATTAAGGAAGTAAAAAGCTTCATTTTTCAACACTTTGTATTGAAATGTATCTATTTAGGTCTATTTCTTCATTTCAATTATGAACACATTTTTTGTTCTATCAAATGATTAATAAAATTTTCATTAAATCGGTCTTTTATTAAACCTGGAATAATGTTGTAGTGTTTCATCTGTTTCAGTACTTAATAGCAAATTATGAGTTATCGTACCATATTTAATTTAAGGAATTTATTTTTCTTATTTCACTGTATAAAAAAATGAATACCCCTTTTCTAAATGTTATATTTATTTATTAATCGCGTAAATGAATATGTACTCTAGTGTATTATGGGGAACGTGTATTACTATTTCTTAAATCCGGTTATTAGATGAAAAGAGTAAGCATTCGTTATATGCATTTTTTTTTATTAAAGAACTAGGTAAAAATAAGGGATGAGCATTTCTTATTAGTGTATTTATCGATTAAATGCAAAATACGGTTTAAAATAACTACGCAAAACAGCTAGGTACATATTTAATTTTACGTATCTTCACTGTGAGTTGTCGCTTCCAGTGCAGAATATACAATAGAATATTTTATAACACTTGTATATATATTTTTTTTTAAAAAGGCTTTCGTACTTCATCGGTCTTAGGAAGGTAACGTTATAATTGTATCGAATTAAAAAAAAAAAGGTGCATGTACCGAGCGTATACACACGCGAGAGAAGTTATACTTTGGCGTAATTGGAAAGTTGTTTTTAATTGCATGGGAATAATTAATTACAGCAAAATAATAAAAGGACCAGAGTGGGATAATCATTTACATTTGATAAACTTAAATTTAAGTTTGGAAAATTAAAAAAAATAATATCCATTTTTTTATCAAAGTGTAGTATAATTTTATCTTCTTATTTGAAATTATTAAGTGAAAAATTGGGACATGTTAACGTTATTTTGTAATCATCTACCATTTTACATGCAGCTACACAAAACTCACCGACTGATGTCACTGCTGAACTTGCTAATTCCGCCTGTCGTATAGTTATTAATATTTGGAGTGATGAGACTGGTAGTAGCGTGATATTCTGATAAATTGCAACTCCTTCAGCTCGAACGTTTGACACATCAGATAGTAGTGGTCTTAAGTTGCTCGCTAAATTGCTTGCAACCAACTTCATAGTGTAGTTTTCGTATCGGCCCGATAAAAATTCACTCTCGTTTTTTATAACTTGCCATAAGAAGTATAATTTCAATAAAAAAACTAAATTGAAAAAAGGCTAAAATTTCTCGCCAGTGTCGATATTGCAAATGGTATGGAGCTAATTAATTGTTGCCGAATTTGTAAATAAGAGTGGTGGGATGAGGCTTGACAAACTAAGTTATTTAAAATGAATTATTTAAGATAGATAGCGTAAGATTGATTTTGTATTCGGGCCTTTGATAAAATTCAAATCTAAATCAAATCAACTAACGGAGTTAGTAACTAGACCCTATTGTATTCCTCTTAATTCTGTTCTGATTTAATATGTAATATATCAATTATGTGTTTACTACCAAATTCACCAATTCATTAAGCGGTGTCGTGATATACATTTGGACAATATTATGATAACCTTGTGTTAACACTACACTTCCATTTATCGCATCCACAAGCACCGCACGAACTTACAATTGGTGCGTAATATCCAAAACTAATTACGCCTAAATCGTGCGAATAGAGATACTTCGGTTGCCTCGTGTTTGCGACCTTCGGAGTGGATGCAAGGTACGGTAATCAATTGCGTCTTCTACTATTCTTACGTTTTACACATGGTATAACATAGACCTAATATTAAGAAAGATTTCAAATCTTTAGAAAAACGCAATTTCTGTTTGTGAAAAAAACAATTACGAAATCACTACCGTATTAATTCTGTTCTGAAATATAATTTGTCAGAAATCGAACCTTCGGGTCCTTCGAATAAAAAGTCCTTCGGGTAGATAATTGGCGAGAGCATGTAGACAGTGTATTTAGTTAAATAAAGCACCCACTTCTAATAACTCATTACCATAGATATTTATACATTACATGTATCCTATGCGTATGTTTGCTTTGTTTTTTAAGTCATTAAAATGAGTACTATGTATATTAAGTATATAACGAATAGTTTTCTACTTTCTCCAGTGGTCTTCAAAAATTGTAGTTAATTACTAATATGAGAATATCTAAATACAGTTTTCACAATTGAGTTGAAAATACGTAGGGCATCCAATTGCATATCCGCAATATTATTGGATAACATTAACAAATTTTGTTATTTTGAAGTGCAATTAACGGCAGAACAAATGTCTTAAACTCGTGTAGTGTGACGATATCTTTTCTATAAGAAGACGATACATGCAACACTAAAGGTTTGTCAAACGCTTATGAAGTCATGGAACTAAGTAATATTTTCAAATACGTAATTCGCAAGCTTATCAAAAAGTTGCGTGTAAAGTAAAATGGTACCATGTGGAAATCTATAGATTTTTTCAGAAGGGTAAGCAGAGACTATTCTCTGCCTACCCTTCTGACAAGTAGGCGTGAATTTATTAAAAAAATTAAGTATGATATGCTCTATTAAGGAGACCCCTTTCATGTAGTGAGATTGACTATGAGTTGATATAAGAATGAAGACTATGTTATTACGATTTTCGTCATCAATAATCACTTCAAAATTGTCAACTACGACGCCTTTGACATATCTTTATGTAAATGTTTTGATTTATTTAGGGAGGCCGTATTCGTAGGTTATGGATAGTAGAGCAATCAGGTTATTGGATATCGAGTTACCGTGATCAATCACAATGAAGTCTTGCGATGTTTATTATTCCCATAAATTAATTTCAATTTCAGACATTACATACGAAGTGATTCCGACGAAGAAAGGAAAGAAGTTGCTTATGTGTCAAAAATACACATTTTCGCAGCACGGCTCATCGACC
Organism: Eumeta japonica; assembly: GCA_005406025.1. Lineage (NCBI taxonomy): Eukaryota > Metazoa > Arthropoda > Insecta > Lepidoptera > Psychidae > Eumeta > Eumeta japonica. The sequence goes on from BGZK01001186.1 coordinate 55,903, forward strand.
CGTTACTGGTATTGCTCTCAGAAAATTAGTGAAGCCTGCCAAGCAAAAATTCGTTTTGATGCACACGATAGAATTTCCTATGCCAACTTATTACATAAGCATAAACCTCCTTTATTTGTTAAAAGCGCTGATGGTCAATACATAAAGATTTAAAGATAATACTAGTTTGTGATATACATTGTTTAGTTTAGATTATATACATCTTGGTTGTGCAATGATTTCATGATTTGCACATTATTTAATTTTTAAAAAAGTAAATTTAGATGTATTCGTATGAATAATTTCCATGTTTCTATTTCATTTACCTTTCTTTTTTTACAATAAACGTATTTTTTTGTTTTCTTTTTTTATTATTATCTGCTCGCATGCTTTGTTTTTTTGATTTTCTTTTTGTTTGCTTGTTGATTTAACCATAGTTTATTGAAACATATATAATTATAATTTAATTTGGATAAACATTTTATTTAGAATATTTTAAGTCCTCAACGATATTTTTAAATATTATGAGTAAGGTATTGCCAATGAATAACACATTATAAGTAACTTTATTAACAAAATCACGTAAAATGTAATAGTATTTCCAAAAGGGCTATGAAAGTATTCACAAATTTACAAAAATTGAGTGTGTTCATTACGAGACTAAAATGCAATTTTCTCATGAATAATAATGTTAATTGTTAATTATTTTCAAACAATTAACTCACAACATATATTACCTACCTTTTTACAATAGACTCTTGTCACCCAGAGATTCGTTAGAAGTTGATATAAAAAATTGTAAGTAAGTCTTCATCATCTCCATAATTAACAGTGTCGCCGGTCGTATCGAGATTTTTAAAGACTACGTCATTAACGTAAACCGATGCGGTAGATATTATCAAATTTTGTGACCTCGCTCGTCGCGTATTATACAATGTATTTTGTTTTCAGATTATAATACTTGTATACATACGATAAAACATTACACCGAAAATTTTAATATTAAATAAAACAAAACGAATTAAACAACACGAAGCGAATGAATACATTATACGCAGATCGTGTGTTCCAAACTTTTACATCTCGAAAAAAAATAATATCCGTAATTTAACCTCAGCAATTGGTAACCGCCAGTCACTAACTGATACTCGACCGACCATATAAAATAAGTATTTGACTTTAACTTTTATCAGCTTTATCCGGTTACCCGGTTCTTGCGATCAGCTGCAAGAGGCAATCTATTATTTTTTTTCATAATTTTCAGATATAATCTAATTAAATATTTACAAATGGAAAATAATTGGTTAAAATTGTTTTTATTTATCAAAAAATTAATTTTTTTTTAAATTTTTATTTTGTATATTTCCCATAGGCGTGTCATTATAATATCTGATTGTCCTCCAAGAATTGTTTTCGATTGATATTTGGCTGTTTGATTAGCGCAGTCGGCAGTGACTTTATGTGTTGTTTGAGGGGAGTGGATTCGATTCCCACACAAGGCAAACATAAATTTTTTCAAAAATAAGTATTTGTTTTTAGTTTTGGGTGTTTATATATATATATTGTAGTCTATCAAATATCTGATAGCCATAGTAAAAGTCTCGTTGTTTCATTTGGTATCAGACGGTACTGCATGCGTGTCCAAAGATATTTGTTATTATTAATACTATTTCAATTTCAAGAAAAAAATCGTTACTGGTCCATTGTAAAACTTCTTTTTTAATTTTCTGTCGTATAAATGTAATTTTACATAGACCGATTTGAAACACGCGTTATTGATGTTTAAATAAGAATAATTGATCTGATCAATTCTTTAGTCGATTTTCTTGCGGTTCTGTGGTCAATACTATTCTGATTTGAATGCAACGATAGTGTAGATTTTGTATCATAACATGTTACTTCAGGGAGTAACAAAATCTGTAATTATTTATAAATCATAAGAACAGAGTATGAAATTCCCGCCAATCCATTAATTCTTTAGGCAATGACGCTACAAGACTGAAATTAAGATATTGAGAAAAAAAATGACAAACTTAGAATTTAAAGGTATGTAAGTAATTAAATTTTGAAAAACCTTTTCACTTAATTGTATGTAAACAAATGTGTAACAAATATTTTTTATTCAGTTTTTAGGTTTAAATTCATTGACACTGGAATGGAGATTTGGGAGAGTAGGTTGTGAAAAGTCATCCGTAAAACCTTATGTATCACGCCTTTTACTATAATGATATTCCTATGACTAACAGTTGCTCTCGGCTTAACTCACACGAGGAAATATAGTAATTTAAATCCAAGTAACTTCACCGATTCCGTTTCTAATCCGACTAAGGATTGAAATTGCAAACGTCATCCGACCCACCCATAGTGACAATTGAAACATATCCTACTAGTAGAAGCATGTATCTAGCAAATTGTGAATAAAGTGTCCTATGGCTTAAGAAACGTATATTGAACCATATATGCAGTTTGGTTCGAAACGCATAAATATCACGTAATATTAAGGAAACTAATAATTATAGAAAATTATATGGTTTGGGGTAATTATTGTTAATCTTCTAAATAACGTATTTTACTTAGGAAATGCCGAAAGTTGTTTAAATCCACACATTCACATATACATACATGCATACAAAGACACATAGACACACACACTTATGCATGTTTTTATTATCGTGTGTAAAAATTAATTTTACAATTAACGAGTACGGTCATATATCTCTCGAAAAACTGTTATGGTTTGGTTTGGTTGATTGAAAATTTGTACAATACTTATAGGCTAGTAATTGTGTACCTCATAGTTGTACAATAAGATTACATTAGAAGGATACAGTTTTCGCGAAAATCTTCCGCTAGGAGTCTTCTCATCCTTAAATTTCAATTGTAATGTTTCTCAATTACTTTCGAGATTGTCGGCAGCGTGCGTACAGCGCGCTTAGCAGGACGTAGCAGAGGGTGCATCCTAATGGTTCGATTGAATATTCTATTTGTATATAATCGACACTTCCCATGTCCCAAATACATGGTCGATTTTTAATTCTGTCGATGAATAAATCAGTGTCGAAATGTTTGAGCTTCATTTTGGCCAAAGTGCCTCGTCAACCCGAAAACGCGCAATCAATATAAGTCAAGATGTTGGCGCATTCACGTACCTATCTTGAAGCTCGCGGTTGATGCCCTCTTAGTTCTAATTAAAATCTGGAAGTGCGCGGTTTGCGTGCGCTTCAAGTCGTTTAAAAGGCGAATTAGCTCTTAACCTGTGGCGTAATTTTGTAAATCGCGATATTGACTGTTAGGCCATGTTTTTGTATGTGTAAGCGGGAAGTTAGCTGTTAATTAATACTTGATGGTGCTTTAACAAAGAATAATGAAGCAAGCCCTTAATATAATGGTTTTATATGTAAGGGTTTTGGGTAGTTATTATTAAAATTAACAAACATTTTGACTTTTCATAGCGCTTGCAATCTTCGCATTGTGTTTGTTTCGTCGCTAAAACGCTAGTTTTCCATAAACTTTTTAACTAACGACGTTCCTGCGGAAGAAATTGGAAGGTCATTTGGAAATGCAGTACATTTTGAATAAATTTTGTGTCAAAGTCCAGTATGATTATCAATGTTATCGGAATGAGGCAAAATATTTATTATCGGATACTGAAAAATAATGAATAAATGAAGTGCCAAATAAAAATGGAATTATATCAAATATCTTTAGAAAGACATTGGTTACAGGGTAATGGTTCATTCTTCACAAAAACCGCACTTTTAAGGAGATTATGATGAATTTTATGAAATTTTAGCCACTGCCATAACGAATTCGGGTTTTTTTTGAGCAAACTATCACATCTTATGTAACCACAATGCTGAAGTTTTTCATTGTTTATAAATCAAAATTATACCCGTGATTATTATATTTTTCTCAGCAACAATAGAGGTCCTTGTATTAATTGTTACTCCGTTTCCAAAAACAAGCTCACAGTAAAAATTGTCGACATTATTCGAGAAGAGTTTATTTATTTCAAGTTGACGTGTATGATGAAGGAAATAATAACACCCGATTGACTGTAAAATTCAAATTAATTTGTCATTTAATTGCCAGACGTTGGCAGGTAGATGTGCATCGATGTTCTATGAAATGACAACGATTGTAGATCAAAATGAAAATAATTAAAATGGCATGACTGTAGTGAAAACTGCAACAATACATAATTATTTCCATTACTAAAAAGGAAACTAAACAAGGAAACACTTGTTTACTTCTAGTCCTGTTATAGAAACAAAGTTATTCATTAATAATTGTAGTAAGCAACTTTATAATCAATGTTTTTATTATTTCATGAACATACAAATATTGTTTAAATCCTGAAAAGTTGCGGACACTAGAGGGCGCTAATGTAGTGCACATGGCAAATATACTATTTAAAAGTGCGTCTCTTTAATTATAGTACATGGATGTACTATTCAAGATCAAAAATATTTTAAATTCCCAGATACTTATTTTAAAAAGTTCTCGTTTTACATTTTAGTTATTGTGTCTTTTCTTTAGTAGTTACAATAGTGATGAATTTCGTTACAGAAATTGCTTACATCCTCTAAATATTTAAACAATTTTCGAAATTTATAGTAAAATTTCGATAATTTTTATTTAATAGAAATAACAAAGCATAAATAAATAATTTTTAAACAATCAAAAAATACTAAGATAAGTGCACTGGTTATTAAACTATTGCTATCTGCCTGCTCGGCTGTAAGGTATGGCTGCTGGCTCTACATAAATCTTTGCTAGATGCAAATTCCTAAATTTGAAAGACGCTCCCGTATTTGAATATTGTATGAATATCCGCTATCATTGTATTTAATTTTTATTGTAAAGGAATGTTGATAATTCGGTTTGTAAAATCGAAATCAAACCTTCCGACCTAAAAATTTTTTCTGATATCTCCACAACGAGGTGGGAAAAATGTGGTAATCAGAGTGCTGCTGGATCTTAGATTGACAATGAAAATAGACAGTACCCACGGAACTGTTCCCGCTATATGGTGACCAGAGATGGCGCACTTTATGGACGTCCAGGTTTCGCGCATTTGCAATTCAGACCCAACGTGGTAAGTTACGAGCCCATCGTTGTGAATAGGTTTCAGACGTCACATTTGCTAAATATCTATCTAAAGACCAAATCCATCGAATTGACAAAAGTTATGAGCTGTAATTTAAAAGCAAATTTTATTTTAAAAGAAATATTTTGGTTAAGTGTCTATTTACAAGGAGATGGTAGAAGATTAAAAAACCCATTAATCCGGTTGTACTTAACCTTTATCGAAATGGATTTAAGTTATTTTAATGCTGAGTAGAATTTATACTTCCATGTTCATTGCACATTTTGCCACGTCTACTGCATATAAGTTAGGTGCCGACATAGCCTTAATATAAAGTTGTAGTTCTAGCTCTCCTCTCAGAATGCCTAAAATATGTAATGGGTTTATTAATAAAATAAATTAAATTTTTTTTTGATCTTATTTTTTTTTAACTTTCCGCTATGAAAATTGATAAATTTTCATAAAATTGGTATGTTACTGTTTTCAGTCCGATTATTAAAAATCGAGTTTTCATCAGATATTGTCGTTTTAGGGTGCTAGGTATCTATTTTAACCTTTTTATGAGTGATGTCTGTACGCGTGTGTGTGTGTCCCCGATCGAAACGCAGTTTGTGACATTTGAGCGTGGTCCACTCGACTTAGACTTCCTGAGACGTTTGAACTGATACTGACCGATAGATTTTAAGGAATTTCAATTTCAGATATTTTGTTTTAAATAAATTTTATGCTATTCTACCGATCTATACCAAAATCCAATCAGCTCTTTTCTCCAAACAGTTGCATCGACTGCCGTGAATTGCGTAACAATCCATTGATTTGTTCAAAAAATATCGTTAGAGAAATATCGATAAATTCTAAAATCTATCCAGTTTTTCTTAAAAAATAAACGTTAATCATTACTAAATGCATTAAAATCGGTTGATTTGTTCAAGAAATATTGTTGGAGGATAAATTTTTCCAAAGAATTCTTTTTATTGTGTGATATATCTAACAGAAAACAATTATATTTAAAAATAGTATAAAGTGTTATATGCTATACGCTTCACCACATATATAATACTCTTACATACCACAATCATGGGCGCCGGGATGGAGTTACAATTTAATTCCCCTGGTTTTGCGTATTTACGAAGAAAGTACACCAAAAAACACTAAAAATATATATTATTAATATGTACCCACCTGAAAATCATTGCGCTGGCACCCATGACCAATGGTCAATTATGCTAATCTCTTCGGACCAAATCTTGCTATTAAGATAGAAATTTGCTGGCAGGTAGGTTCATTTAATCTCGGATGTTTTGCTTTCAACAGGCAAATACTTTGTAACGCCCATCTATGACGTAGTAGTAGTAGCCAATAAAAATTAGATACTTAAAAATCATAATATTCATTTATTACTAATATCTGTCCTTTTAAAGTATGTACCCTAGCATGTATGCAATTTTCTATGTATTCAAAAACCATTTTAAAAAAACTCCTGACCACTCTTTTTCAGATACTTAATAAATTTTGAAATTATTAGGCAGCCAATCCATCGCCCTTGCTCTAAAATTTTTTGTCTTTATTTTTTTTTATTTTGGGAAAAAAGTGAAAATCACAGGATGTTAAGTGAGGAGAATATTGTGGGTGAAAGAGGATAGACACTTTTTGAATTAAAAAAATCAAGTGTTCTGGAGGGTATGTGCGGCGCCGCGCTGTCGTGGTGCCAAAGAAGATGCTGGATTCGTGACTTCGGTCGCTTGTCACATCAAGCTGATAGTACTTCTGGGGTACAAACTACCACGCACCACACAGAATTAACTGTTTTTTTATTTATTATCTAGCATGAGGGTTGCAGTGTGACTGGTTTTACAAAATGGAATACGTGGCGACCTATTTGTTACTGTGTGCTTCGCATAGGATGTCATTTTGTTGGTGTTGGTTCATTTCTAAAGCACCACACAGCATTATCACGTCATTTCGGGGTCGTAGTTGTACAATCATGTTTCATCACCTCATTCTATCGTATACGTTCTTTTCTGGCCTCCCTCGAATTTCTGCATCATAAATTGGCATCAATCTATCCGGCGGTCTTTCTGCTCATCGTTCAGTTTTTATGACATCCATCTCGAACAGCACTTACGTTTACGAAAAGCGATTGTAGATAATGGTTTGTATCGCTGCTGATCCAATACCCAGTTCTCGCTTAAGCTCCACAAATGTAATTCTTCGGTTCTTTAGGATCAATTTTTCAACTGCTTGAACCTTGTCTTGGGTGCCTGCAGTCGGTGGCCAACCTGTACTCGCTACATTTTCAAAGCTTCTCCTTCTTCTTGTAAACCCAGCAAACCAATTAAAAAGTTACTCGTCAACTCACTAAAAGTAGTAGCTAAAAGTTCTAATTGTTCTTGGGGCTTTAAACCTTTTTTGTAGTTATAATAAATTATATAGCGAAAATCACATAGAGAGTTCCATTGTTGCAAGAAAGTTTCTGCCAGATTCGCACAAAAATAAGCATTTTAAAGAAAAAAGTATTTGAATTGAAATGTATTCAATTTCTCAATATATCACTAAATAACCAGTATTTATGATGAGGTATAATTTATCAGTATCAGATTATTGACTGCGGAGTATCTAATTACTTTTGGCATACTCCTCGTACATTTTAATAGAAGTTTGCTTTACTACGTTTGGCAGATAACCCACAGGCATCTATTAATATAGGGTGTGTGTATGCGCACCCTATATTAATTCTTTTTGTTAGCTTAGTTTCCAGAAATGTATTTCCTTCTAAATTGTTAACATTTTTTTACACATATAACATAATTCACGTATATTCATATATGTATGAGCAAGTTTATATAATATTATGGGATAATTATATAATAGTATGGGATTATTATATACTAATACAGGAATATAATAACTTCCCACAGGAAAAGTTATTTATGTTTATTTCCAACAATAAATATTTAGATGGTTAATATGTGTACTACAAAATATACAACATTTACGTACGTATTTTATTTACGTTTAGCCGTTTGTTGTTGAGAAACAACGACGTAGCAACAATGTAATTATCTCAATTTGTATGTAATAAGAGAAATAGATTTTTTATATTGTTATTCCAGAGAAGTCATATATATGTTTCAGACATGAACTGTCCTATCATAACATTATCGTAACAGGTGGCTAAATTTGGTTTCAGATATTACATATCAGATTATTCCTTCGAATAAAAGGAGGTCTTTGATTTTGTGTCACGGATACACCTTTTCTCAGCAAAGCTCATCGCGCCGTTGCTGGTATTGCTCTCAAAAGACAGCCAGAGGTTGCCAAGCGAAACTTCGCCTTGGAGCTGATGACAAGATATTATTTTTGGATTCAAGTCATAACCACGAGCCACCACAATTTCATAAAACCGCTGATGGCCGATATATTAAAATTTAAGTCTTGGTTATCAAACGAAATAGCATTTTACTTTCTTTTTTCGTTTATATTCTTTTTATGCTTACAGATCATAAAAAAAACGAATACAGCTCTGCCAACTGATGTAACCAATATAGTTTATTTGATAAATCCCGATCATTATATACTTATGTATACCAATCTACGCACGTATGACTGCACGGGTTTAGTCAATTTTAATGATTTTCTCTTGATCTATTGCTTGAAGGTTTGCACGGGTATATATAATGTGGTACATTCTCTCACAACTTTCAAGGAAACTCACAGAAAACAGATGTGAATTAGCATCTTTCGCTGTTGCCTTTCGTCGAGTAAGTGAGTTTCGGTGCCAACATTTACTCGCCATCGCCCCACTTCCCGCTCCACGACACCATTCCCCTCCATTATGATATATCGTATCCTTGAGGTTGCAAATGTCCATTAGCGAATGTAACCACGTACTCTGATGATTCGCATGATCCTTTCTCTCAAAAATACTATATATAAAAAACCGTGTGCGAACTTAATATAACTCTTTACGTATACATGTAAGAATTTATACTCCTTTGATGCGAAATAAAAATAACTCCAAAAATTTCATTCAGCGTACTAGTATTGTATGTTTGAAAAAACAAGTACATAAAATTAATTAATTTTCTATATGTATTCAGATTTAATTAACATACAAAAATAATTATAATAAACTATTTATTAAATAATAATGTATCAATAATGATTTGTAATTTCTAATGTAAGCAAATAAAAATAACATATACTGACCAATATAAACCTCAAATCTATAAACGTACTTAAAAAAGTTTATAATATATAAAAAAATCACTTTTATCACCAGTATTAATAATAAATTATTAATTAATATTATTCACCACCCTATAAATATAATTTAAATACACATATACATTTACACATAAATATATTTTAGTCGTACTAGTATGAAACACGAGTTTAGATTCAGAAATATTTAAATATATAGAATAACTACTTTGAATATAGTCATCAGTTCGCATTCGCAGAACGTGGTAAATGTTCTTACTTTTACTTTGTTGCTAGCCTTTTCTGCAATACTTGAGAGATACTTATCAACCAAGTTCGTGGTGTCGATTTAGATGTCGTTGTGCGCGCGTATCGAAAGATTTCATTACTTTTTTACCATAATGCTCCAAAAGCATAATATCACAAATATATATGGATGGACCTTGATTTAATAGTACAGCTAGAATAATTCTTATAAATACGTTGGAACGCTTTCACTGCCAACTTAAATCTTGTTTAAGGTATTTTTTTATAGTTTAGTAAAATAACCATTACATTGCTAAGGTAATTGTTAGTTTACGAAATTTTAACAAAAAGTTGACTAAATATTCAAAACATTTAGACAAATCCTAAATGTTTTGAATATTTAGTCATTGACAACAAGAGATATATCGTGTTTACTTGTTTAGTGGTCCTAATATAAATGCAAGTGCAACAAGAATTGTTCTCATCTGAAGCAATCTAACGGATATATGCCTATTTTAAGAATATCTTACTTGTCTGATGATAGTAGCAAAGACAGTTCATTAGTTTATAATTTCACCCTTGTATTTCGATTAAAACTTTCTAAAAGCTAATTGGTAACATGTTTTTGATCACAGATCAAATAACAATAAATCAACAACATGCTTTCTTAATGCTGCAGGCAAAATATAGTAAAGATCAATAGTTATATTGCTTATGCTCTTAATTAGCTTGACTTATGTTATCAATATAAATATACTGAGTCATTTCGTGCCATATGTTGTTAATCATCATTGAACAGTAGCGTGGTTTCGAATCGATAGAAAAAATAGTATATATCCATTCCCGCAATTGAAAGCGTTGAGACCATGTAAAAATTTAGATAGAGTTGTTGCCTTGCGAGAACGATTTGTCAGGGGGAAAATAAGAGGGTTATATATCATTGGTTAAAAGGGTATTTATTTATTTATTATAATTCTTTCATTATTTGAGGAATATTTTTTAAGAACTTTTGGATGTGATGTTTTTATCAATTCCAGTTATAACCCTTACAAGTAAAATGTACTACATTTTTTTAAATCAATAACAATTATTGATCATATACAGTCTCTATCTAATATTTAAATATTGATTCAAGACATTAATTTAAATAACTACTCATGAAATGTCTACGCGTTTCGTGATTAAACATCACATCATCAGGAAAGTCAACACGGCCGCTGCCATTAAATATGCACGAGAACACAAACACCAGCATTGGACCCATTTGCGCTCTGCCTGTACTTAATCCACAACTGTGACTGAATTGAAAATTTAGCCGAAGATACATCCGACCGGAGTTCTCTTTTGCATGCAAGTGGAAGATACTTAAGAATAGAATAGTTGGACCAAAACACCAGCCTGTCGTCATGTTTATGTGCGTGTATTGATGTTTCTAGATAGCAAAGGCAGTGTGGTGTTAGGTTATATTTTAAACTATCTATTTAATTTGCCAGTGATAAGCATGGCGATTGGATGCTGTCTATGTTTTTCTAGTGACTGCGGTTTTTTAACGTCGCGCTATGAAAATTTAATAATTTAAAAAAATTGGGAAGTTCCTATTTTCATAATACTATCTCATATTTTTAGCAAGAGTGCATCGAATGACCGAAAATATTTTTTAATTACTCCAATATTTTGATGAAATAGTTTCTAAGTGAAAACTGTAAGTATTTTACTTACCTATCATTGCGTAAATTCAATTTCAGATATTACTTATGAAATAATTCCATCGAAAAAAGGGAAATCGTTGATCATGTGCCAAGGGAATACCTTCTCCTTACAAGGCTCGTCGGGTCGCTATTGGTTGTTCCCAGAAAACGGCGAAAGGATGTCAGGCAAGAATTCATTTCGATAATGGCGACCGAATTTCTTTCGTGGATTTGACACACAACCACGAACGACCCCGATTTCATCAAACAAACGATGGGCATTATGTTAAACTTTAGTTTAAAATTTAATAATAATTGTTTTGTGTTAAGACATTAAACCAGTGAAGTCGGTATTAAATATTTATTCATTATTATTTTACTAAGATATTATTCACTTATGAAATCATTTTAGTTTATTTTTTTTTGAAATACCTTTAATTTTCTGGAGATTGTTTAAATCGGCGAAACATTTTATTATATATTGACAATTTCATTAAAATTAATTTGACTCTCTTATGTTCTTCTATTTAATATTAAATACTAAATCTTCCCATAAATCAAAATTTTTGAACTACTTTGGACAATTTAAACCTATCAAATAGTGTATTACGCACCTAGGGAGAAAAGTAGGGTCTTCGGTTCAGCGGGCTTTGAATGACGCCCTAAATAAAAGTCTCGCTATAGGACTGTCCCTTTCGCTCACTATATTGGCGCGACAAGGATAGCTCTATAGAGAAACTCTTGTCTAGAGCGTCATGCTAGGCCCACTGGTGACAGTCGCGGGTTGGGGTAACCTTTACTCCTGTGGTGAGTACATATTTTTTTTTCACACCGGCATAGAAAGTTCTTTACATCGGGTACTAAATGTGAAGTTTTCATCAACGTGTGAAAAAAATATTTCTTTACATGTTTGCGCCTATTTTCGTTTTAAACCGTCGTTAAGTTAAACGCAGTGTGCATATAGATTACTAGCCGTTACTCGCTCGCTGAATTAAAATTTAATAATTCTATTTCTTTTGTGTTTTAATTGTTCTCCACGGATTTGTCCACGTTCACATACAATCAATCAATTATTTTTTTATATTAATCTATTTCGTTGTTTATGTCAATATCCCTCGACTTACTATTTATAAGTTCTTCGTATGATATCAAGAACTGGATACAGTTATGATTTTTCATTGCTTTCTTCATTCTTTTTCAGTACAATCAAGTTTTTAAGTAAGCTGTAGTGATTAGTCAATTTTTCAATGATCTGTTTTTTCGCCAGATGAATACGAGTTGATACCATCAAATCGCGGCAGCGGCCACATTCTCTTGTACCAGGGTCACACCTATGCCCGGATGACAAGCAAAAATCGTTGGTATTGTTCTAAAAAGGGCTCTGGATGTAAAGCGAAGATCCATCTGGACGACGATGGTCAAAATCTGGAGCATTCCGGCGAACATGACCACCCACCGCCAAAGCTGTTCAGAACGCCTGACGGCAGAATACATAAACTATGAAATAAAGTAAATAAAAACATTGCATTTATTTTTAAAAGCTTTTCTTGTTTTCTTATTTTCCACACGTTATTAGGTGCGAAACAGTTAATGAAAATAGAAAGTTAAGGACAGACAGAGGTAGTTATGTCCTTTGCGAGTGCGTGGCGAGCTCAGAAAATATCTGCCCGCTTCTCCGCGTGCATGAAAATAGATCGAATTTGTTTATGCCGTGTATTTTTTATATCGTGGTCGGATGTCCATCGTTTAATGTGGGCTTAATTCGAAAAATGAATAGCACGAAAATATTCTTCGTGTTCAAACACGGTTATACCAATTTTCATGGCGATCTATTGAACGGTACAGAAGTTGATGGTTGAAGCCACTCAAGTGCTTCAACTTTCATGTTAATGAGTCAATTAGACTTGAAGTTTGTTAATGTGTGCGTAAACAACTTTCGGGCATATCGTAAGCAAATGCATTCTTTACGAAATTAAACAATGATCGCTCTCAATGTATAATTTTCTATATTTATTTGTTTTCTTAATATTGCGTGATATTTATACTCTTCTGTTTTTGTTTACGCTAAAAAAGTGGCTTTCATTTGCAGGTAGCTTCAAAACAATGACGCGGGTTACGCGACATATGTATAAAAAGTAGTTTAAAAAAATATTTAAGTTCGAAAAGGTTATTTAAAAAAAATGGATCTCAAGAAAAAATAACTCAAAATTATGAAAAAAATTTTTATGTCCTGTATAGATTTTATGTTGCAAATTTTGGCAATATTTATCATTCGTCCCCTTATAAAACAATTTTGCCAAAGAAACCATATTCATTGAAGTAGTCGTTTCTGAGAAAAATAGCTTAGAACATCTACAAAGAAATGTCCTACTGACAATCTTAGGACGGCTGACGTGTAGGTACTACGCCACAGCGCGTCACGCGGCCGGCCATCCTATCGCGCCCGCGCTTGCAGTCTGCCTGAGCATTTATTAGGATTTTGTGTATATTATTTACTAGTATATTTTCAAAGATATATTTTTGTCATAGTTACTCTAACACAGTCATTCTAAAAAAGAAGGATATCATGAATATTTGTATATAGTTGGATGATAAAATCCACCTGTGTACACGAAATTAGCCAATAAAAACAAAATTAAAAATAGGTACGAAACAAATTAAAGGTCTACAATTATGTTAGTTCGATACCAGCACTTAACAAAGTATCTATCAAATATAAAAAAAAGAAAATCCGCAATATCAACAAAAACACAAAAAAATGTAATTATGTTATTGAAAAATTCTAGTACAAATACTACATACACGTAGGTGGGCACGCCCTTATGCACGTACACACGTAAGTGATGTGATATATTGTGGTTACAGTCATGGGCACCGCATATAAAACAGAAGCAAGAGATTTTTCTAAACGTATGTTGTTATGTGTACACAAAAAAAATAGGTTTCTGAGTAAAATGCCTTTTTTCTCCGTTTTGTATCGGATATATCGTTTTTATTTTGATTAAGTTTTAACTTCGATAACTTTGCTGGCACCTAACTCAAAAAAATTCTAGGCCCCTAATTTGTTTCATACCTACTTTTCATTTTGTATTTGTTGGTGAATTTCGTGTATATATAAAAATATTATTTATAATTTTGGAATTTCTTTTTTGCATTTATTTAATTTTTTTAAGTTACTTTTCTCGATATCGAGTTCCTTTTAATTTATTTTTAAATTTGTAATTTTTAGTTTTTACTTAAAACTATTGCTATTGAGTAATAATATTAGACTCCAGTAGCTCGTAGGATGACGGACAATTTTATTAATTTTTAATTTTCTACAGGGACTTGTACCGTGAGGTCAGTTTGGTGTAGTTCACTTTCATTTTTTTCATTTTTCTTACATGCACATGAATTTGACCAAGGTTTTGCGATGTTTTCTCTTTAATACCACACCCAATCGTAGCTCTTATCAATAAGCCAGACCGTCACACTTTCCTGTGTTAACTTACATCTTGAAAACTACTAAACCGATATTGATGAAATTTACACTGTTCTCTAAGTTGAAGTAAATGCAAACCAATAAAAAAAAAGAGTGGTCACAAACTGATCAACAGTTTCGGAGAAATGCCTGGACAAACATACGTACAACAGGAAACTGTAATAGATTATCGTATGTGAATATATTGCAATTCCAATAATATCACATATATATGTGTCTAATTAATAACCTCCTTTTTAGAAGTTGGTTGAAAAGAAAATTAGCCAATGATACGTAGGCGGTAGCATTGTGTATTTTATTTGCGCTTTTTTTTTTATTCTATTCGATTTTAGGTCTTTCAAGTACAATGACTTAGTTACATAACCTAGCTGATTAGTTTTGAATCTGTGAAGAAATTAATTATCATGTAATTTATCAGTTCATAGATGTAGATTAGGTATATATTTTTGTTGAACAATGATTTTTTAAAATATTAATTACACCAAATATAATACAGCTTCAGAATGCACCGATATGTTTCTATTTTACGGACAGTGTCGCAACGACTAGAAGCCTACAGACAGCGCTACAGGCCTGAAAAATCTCCAGGCAATGCTCGAGTGATTGTGAACGTATTCCGAAAATACAAAAATGTGTCATTTGGGATCCGGTTTTTTTTATAAATATTTCACGAATAAAAACCAGGCAATAAAAACATTTCGTTTGGAGCATGTGCAAGCGAGTTGTGTTATTAAATTATTTATTAAATCTGTTTTTTACGTAAATATTGTTATCGTGTATAGAGCGTAATTAATGTGTAGTGATCGAATTCAATTTCTTTAGCATATGCATGAAATAGCATTTTGTACAAATCAGTAATCTGGGTAATTTGTATTTGATAATTTTATTCATTTTATCGTCACCAAGCAGCCCGGTTGCGAGCATAGTGTCGCATGTGTGCTGACGTGCACCGTTGCATCGCTCACCATTACCGTGACTGCTCTATGCACCTACCGTTAAGCTCTACGTGTAGTAGATATTTGTGAAAATTGAAATGCAAAGACAAGAAATTTAAAAAAATATGTGAATGCATATATTTATTCAATAGCATTTATATGACATGGAAAGCTATTTACAGTCTGTATATAAATTATTGAGCTAAATTGCTTATGTTTTATAGGATTTATTTTATATATATATTTTACGAGCTAACTGTATTAAATATTGAAGATTCTAATAGGCACCGGATTTCCTTCTTTAATTTAGAATATAATTTTTGAATAAAAGTATTCGTTATAAAAAAATATATTAACTAAATGTCTTGCTCTAATATGACGTGTTAACATTTTGGGAAGAGAAGGGGGTGCTTTGAGGAATTATTCAGCATTACTCCTGCAGCTGAATTCCGTCGTCCATCAATGATTTGCTATCAGCGATATTACTAATCCATTATCACTAGGGGGTCTTCGACAAAGAGCATATTCTTTTCTAAAAGGCCGGTAATGCTCTAGTACTCGTAGTAGTATAGTGTACCAGTATGTAATGTAATAGTAGTACTAGTGGGGTTGCGGGCGTCCATGGGCGGCAGTGATCACCTATTCTCTACTGGCTCGCACACTCGTTCGCCCCTTAAAAAATGCAAAAGGAAATAACAGCTTAAATAGAAGAAAAGATTTGAAAGACACTTAGCTTTTTTAAATTATGGTGAAATAACGAATTTTATAATACAGATAAATTAATTTATTCATCTCATTCGCGAAAAGATTGAAGATTACTACACAGTTTGAAATATTCTTTCAAGGACATACGTTGAACAGAAATTTAGAGGTTCTTGAAGGTTATTTTTAGCTTAAACATAATGTCATATATAATAACAATAATAATAAAATATATTTTACAAAAGATGTCAAAGTCCAGCGTAATCCGTTGACATTTTTTTATAGATCTTTATATGTTATTTAATTTTCCGATCAAAAAACTGAAACGATTATAGACAAACAAATACCTTTGATGACTATGCCATATTATATGATATAGGACCAATAGTAATAAATGCAGGTAACTACACTTGCATTTATTAGTATTGGTCCATACTAATATAATGCATGCGATAATGTCTGGCTTTTGGCTATCTGTTGCGTTTTCACGCCTAAACCGCGTTAACAGTTTTTTCTGCAATTTAGCACAGAAATCCAAACGGACATAGGTTACTTTTTGTTTGTCTGTCTGTTAGTTTGTATGTTTTTGCATAGCTTAACAATAGTTGAACTGATTTTAATGAACTTTAGTGTACTAAAATAGTACACCATTTTGTAATATATAAGTTACCGTCTGTTTGTCTTTCTGTCTACTTATAACTCGACAATGACTTAAACAATTTTGATGAAATATAGATAAATGATAAAACTGTGGTTTTCAGTTTTACTATAAATTTTAATGTCTTTCAAAAGAATGCAATTTTTAGTATTTTAAAAAACAGTCCTTGTTATTTACAAAGTAATAATTGTGCTGGAGCAGCTGTCAAAAAGTGGTAAATTTGCCATAAAGGAATTAGTGAACTTTTACAAAATACTATTATTTCTCCGTTTAGTCCAGCAGAATTAGTGTTTAACAGGATACTACACGATAACCAGTTGCCTTAACCTAATAGCTTAAATATGGGAGATGTATTGTAAGAGAATTTTTGAAACTAAGAGGGTATTTAAAAAATTAAAATGCAAGAATATTATACTAATAGACATGGAACGAAACTATCAGGAGACTTGAACGTACTGTATTTATTATTGACTTAAAAGTATGGTAAAATAATTAATAAAATAAGCGAAATATAGTGGATTGGTATGTTGGTAGCACTAATAAAAGTTTCTTTGGTATGAGTGAATGGAATTTTATATCATCGCGTCTAAAAAGAATTTCCATATTTACTGTAAAAGAAGCAAAGGATTTTTTTTTTTGTTTAAATTTTTACAAAGTAGCTTATCATGGCAGTAAAGAGATCTACCATTTTACTGTCATGTCTACACTAAAAAGATAATTTGATGAAATGTATAAGAACAGACACAGTAAAGGAAAACTAGGATTTTGTATTCCATATAATAATGGTATAAGACGTCGGTCCAAATGGTTAAAATACTATTTCTGCTAATTTTTGTATTTGTTTAATAGGTATATTATTGTGTGTGTAATTTACAATAAGTATAAATAATGTTTCTAGCTGGTTAAATGCATGTGTGTATTTCACGGAAAACGTAAGATGCTGTAATTGTTGATTGTACCTACATGTCATGTTCTATAATTTTAGAGGAGATGGAGTGGCGGTTGGCGGTGTACACTCAAACGATATATAAGATTTTTTGATTTCATACACGCCTATATAGACGTTATTCTAGAAACGGCACGCCTTCTGCAAACCAAGTAATAATAGATGCGTGCATAGTGAAGAATACCAGCTAATATACTCTTTTCCAAAATTAGGGGAAAAGTGAGGTGAACTCTGAGAATACTCAGGGTACACTCGTTGTATTTTTAATCGATTGCTTTTGAATTGCAAAGGATAAAGTTGTTATACGAATGATTAATCAAATATAACAGACAATTACAATATATTTTATTGAATGCACTTACAAATTATTGTACATATATTTAAAAAGACGAGATGAAAAATTGCACTTTGATTCGTAGTTCAACACAGACCCTTACAAACAAAACCCGTAGCACTAATTACAATAAGTAATATATTCTAAATTCTAATTGTGTTTAAAACAGAGTAAATATTTATAATTGTGTTTAAATTATATTTATTTTTTGATTAGTTATGCACTATGAAGATTATCATTTGTTTTTACGCAAATAAGCATAATCTCCTACATAGGTCAACTAACTTTAGGTCAACTAACTTTAAAAAAAATTGGTTGCCTGTAAAGTCGGTATACGGGCGAAAGTTTTACGTGACAACGACTTTGAGTGGTAAAATCATTTTAATGTGAATATTCATTCGTATAGTAGGAAGAAGGATGAAATAATAGTAACAATTTAAAACATTTATTTATACAAAGAATTATATTTAAAACATTAATTTATACAAAGAATCTCGCACTGAATTTCATATTAACAAAATTTTATTTTTACCTTTACACATACATACGTATTTATATACAAATATACATACAATAACTTGCAATACATTTGCGTACAATGAAACAGCGTTTACTACAACTTAACTTGTTCCTATCTGAGTGGAAGGGACGCGTGCCTTTCACTTTTTATGTCTGTCTCTCTCGCTCTTAGGCGGGCTAACCATGCCCGAGTGGAAGGGACGCGTGCCTCTCACTCGCTCTCATTGTGAGCGCATAACGTGAGCGGAGCGTAACGCAGTTTCTTGAAGTGTCACCCGGCAAACCAATTTATAAGACGTTGTCACGTCAAAAAACAAAATTAATGATACGTAGCGGTTTAGTGAAATAGGCACGATATTCGCGTCTTGTTTGGTCTTGGCTTAAGTGACTTCAATGACATTTCAATAATAGACGTATTATAATCGTATTAGAAGTATGAAGAGCCGCAAAAGCTGAAAGATTGCGAAGCTATGTAGAAAGTCCGATGATGTCGGGTTGGCGACCTCGAGACAATTGTCTTGTATTTATTGTGTTGGATATCGCCTCATTGCTGAGGCGTGCACTCCTACAGTCTTTTTAGTTCAGATTCTGGTTCATGAACGTCAAACTCGTCACGTTTGCCCACTGGCGTTTTGAGGTTGCTGACGGGCGTTTTCATCAATATGATGATAACTTCCAGGACGCATTGTTTAACGTGTTTTTTCGAAGTTTGGAGCAAGTTGATTAGATTTGACTTGTTAAGTACAAAACTCTATGGTCAGTTTGCCTATGGTCAGGATCAAAGACTAGTTTTTGGTATGAAAGGAACCCTCTGAACCAATAAGCCAGCACTTCTCTAAATAACAACAATATTCACAAGTGCGAGTAACATGTCTATATCAGTCCAGCTAGTCTATACAGATTGTTATATATGTAAGATATGTATTTATATATCTTCAAGAAAAGAGCCTGCAACTAAGTTTGCAACTGCAACTATGTGCACACGCTCATGTTCTTTTTTTTTCCTTTTGAAATGGACACAATTTTGTAACCATAGTTCTAACGCTCGCGAAACGATTCGTTGTAGTTTTTAGTCCGTAAATGCAAAGTGAATATCTCCTTATGGTTTATCTTTTAAACATGATTCCTAAAAAATCAGCATTTACCACAAAAGATTAACTTTAAAAACATGTTTTAATTGAAAAAAATAGATATTTATCATAAAAATAAATGGCAATCCTATAAATTATAATAGTATATATATATATATATATATTAAAAAAATATTATTATTTTTAACGCTGTCCATGCTGAGGACAAATTAGAATTCTTATCAAATCAAAGATAAATTTTACGAGTAAATCCATAATATGTACCTGTTGTATGATCCCTATAAATGAGTAAGTGTATTTGTTAGTTTGTCTGTTCTCTGTGATTTAGTATCTGCACGTATTCACTTGAAATTTGCAATCGATTCCAGTCACATCCGCTTGAGCGAAACTGCACACTTCTCGCATTTATTTGTAAGATTAGTCAGTCTCTGCGCGATATAACTTGTCTTTCCTGAATTAGTCACAAATTAATTTGCGCTTATATTAATGAATTGTATTGTAAATATAAATAAAATATGTATATAATACTGATATTACAATTAGTACCTTTGAAATGATTTGAAATTATCGGTATTTCTATTAAGTAGAGGCTAATTTTCTTAGTCACTTTTACAATGAAATAATGCTCTTAATGACTTTGTGTTCCCATTAATTTGTAATAGAAAATAATTCCATTTACAAATTTTTTTTTCAACTTTCTGCTGTGTCGGAAACTATCAGTCTTCGAAAAATTAGCATAATTTTGCAGATGTGTTATCAATTTTATCATTTAATTTATTTTTATTTTCTCCAGTATGTGCTGAAAGTTGTCTCTTTTGGGAAAATGCGACTTTTAGGTATTTAATAAGTAGTTCTTTGTGATTCATAAATAAACAAACTAAAACGGTTCACTGACATTATATCTGATTTTGCACTGTCACATTAGTAGAAGACACGATCATTTTGTTGAATACGATTATATTAGAGGTATTTTGCGTTTTACAGATTTGCAATACGAGTTTATGCCGTCGAACAAAAAGAAATATCCGCTGTTGGTTTTCGATAACCACACGTTCGCAAAAAAAGGAAGGCGATTGTGGTATTGCTCCAAGAATGTTAAATTAGCTTGCAAGGCTCAGGTGCGCATGGACGAAGGTGGCCGTATCGTGTACTACAACAGCGCGCACAACCATGATCCCCCGCGGTTTCACAAAAAGAAAGATGGATCGTACGTCAGACTGTAGTCGGCGTGTTTTTCAAAATGAAAAAGAACGTCATTTGATCATAATGACATAGTATAAGTTGAAGTTGACGACTTTGAAACTCAGTCATTAAAATTCAGAATGTATTTATGTATTTCGTATGTCATAAAATAATACTTGAAATGGGTACGTCGTGATATTTTAAGAATATACAAGCTTTAAAAAATTCCACTCATCCGCAACACAGTTAGTTCTCTTTCCAGAAGAACGAGCAAGAAATCTGAAATATCACCTTTCAAATGCTTTATATACAATCACAATCAAATATAAAACTATTACTTGTGTATGTACTGTACATGTTTTTTTATTACACGTCATTGTCATACGTCAAACGATACTATTTTAATCCAATCAATGCTTCAATCACGTTTTGAGAAAATACTTGTGTACTGAATAGTCCGCTATTGTGATTAATTTTTGAGAATATAGAATGATATGTGGATTTTTCCTTTTATCGATTGTTTATCCAGAATTACACTTCTTTATCGAAAAAAGTATTATTGTGCGTTATAAGCTTTTACCGCCGAAGCAAACCAGACCTTTAATACTAGCAACTGATGAGATCAAAGCAACAGATTGAGACAAAACGGCTTAAGTGTAGAAACATAGAGACTGTGTTCATTTACGATATGTTTCCACACCACACACATCTTTAGACTCTCCGTAAAACGGAAAGAGCATAGCTGGGATGTTTTGATGCATACGTAGTCTAGGATCCGACGAAACCTTCGCTCATTAATTGATTGACGGATATAATGTTTTAAGGGCGTATTTAATTACAAAGTATAAGAAAACATAAAAAGTGTCGGAACAAATCCTGCTGCTAATATTTTTTCTGCGCTACCATTTTTATTTTGTAAAAAAAACTATTTCAAATATGGTAATATAAAGCTCAGTGTTGAACCAGCTCGTGTTTAATTATTATTTTTTGAACTATTATGTATATATATATATATATATATATATATATATATATATATAAATCTAGTTAATATATAAAAAAAATTACACCTTTAAAATTCTAAAGGTAGATTTTAATAATTTTATATACAGATTGTAGCAGCCATAAAGGTCTCAATCGATTGATAATTAATGTTTACAATGCGACATTTAAAAAATTCATTATACATGTGAAGGAATCCAATATATAAAAAAATATTTACAAATTAAACAACTAAAGTTAACAGCAGCAGAATTTTTATATTGTTAAATTTTCTATATTTGAACACGCCCTTCGAACATTACAGCATTTTATTAACAAAAGGGAGGTGTTTCTAATACCGTATCCTAGATTATCCTGACTGTCTCTTCAGATTAACACTTACTCTGGATACACCAGAACTGTAAGTGCAAGGTTAACATCAAGAGAATATTGCAAAATTGCATTTTTTAACGAAAAGGATAGAATTTCTGCAGCTATAGAATCATGACAATACCTAAAAAATGTCAGCAATTCGATCAAAACTGCACATATATATTAAATATTAGTAAGTGTGCTAAAAATGAAAATGTCTATAACTTTTACAAAACGATTAAAAAAACTCTCCTCAACCTAGTACCTAAATAGCACAAGGATATGTTGTAAGGATCTACACGTATGAAGGCAATAAATCAAACATAATCATTTACAAAGCATGCCATTGCCCATCAGTAAATCTAATCCAGAATGCTTTGTATTTACGCCAAACATTTACTCGCTATAGCTACGAAGATAGACAATGTGTTAATAACGTTTCTGTTCTACAGATTTGCAATACGAATTTATAGCATCGTTCCAAAAGAAACATCCTTTATTGCTGTTGGATGGTTATACGTTCGCACGTATCGGCAATAACAGGCTGTGGTACTGTTCGAAGAGATGGTCGTTGGAATGTAAGGCGCAAGTGCGTATGGACCACAAAGGTTGTGTCGTGTACTATTCTAAAAGGCACAATCATGTTCCACCTCTTCTGCACAAAACAAAAGATGGGAAATACGTGAAATTGTAAAAATCTTGTAATATTTTTAAGAATAATGTGTTTTTATATAAAGAAATGATCCAAATGTTAATGTCGATACGTATTAGGGTTAAATTCCAAACAAAATAACGCTCTATTTATGTTTTATATGTTCTTAACTTTGTTGTTAAGTAGGTGCGATTATTTAGTAATTCTGAAATGTTTCTCATTTATCATAAATACTTGTAATGTCATCAATTTTTTTAATATAATTTCCCTGTGTTGTACCCTTTTTCTCTAGATTGAAGTTTTACATATGACACCGATAAACACGCATACGTTTTTTATACTTACATGAATACTATTTGATTTACTTGTCATACAGATATTTCACATTATTCTCGGTGCCGAACAATATGTCGTTGGAAAGGTGTCTACATTCTATATCTAAAATAAAACTGAAATATTTTTTAACCTTTGAGTGTATAGAAATTGATGTAAACTCTTCATATTAATTTTTTTAGGCTTACATTACGAATTAATACCGTCAAATAGAAAGAAAGACTTGCTGCTCCTGGAGCAGCACACTTTCGCGCAGATAGGCTATAAACGGCTGTGGTACTGCTCCAAGAAGACTAAACTGGGCTGTAAAGCACAGGTGCGGATGGACGAGAGCGGTACCGTCATATACTATCGCAACGACCACAACCACGATCCACCTCGACTGCATAAGACGACTGACGGAAGATATGTTAAACTTTAGAAATAATTATTCAATCTTAAATTGTTTTCTTTTTAATACATTTATAAAATTAGTCTTGTTTTTATTTAATTTGTGTTACAAAGTTAGGGATTATTGTTATTATTTTTAATGATAGCAATACATACGACCTTTTTATACATACAAAAAGGGACAACTGAAAGTCCCTTGGTGGAGTCTCAAGTTGGAGGGTTATGGGAAAAGTTGTAGAAAGGATGCTGGTTGTGCTCCTAAACTTGCATTTAACGTTGACGATTAATAGTACTTAGTATGGGTTCAGGCCGCAGCGCAGGACGGAGAATTCCTCTATCATCTCGTTTCTGTATGCCTTCAAGGCTCAACTACTTACTAAAAAATACACAAAAAGTCTCTATTGTATGTTAAAGAATTGGTAGAAATATGTATCAACCGGGTGTTCGAGAAAGCTGTCTGTTTCAGCAATTTACCGCACCTAGTAAAAGCACCAGAAATTGGGTGCGGTCGAGAATCTGGATCTCGAAACAAGTCGTTTTACCATATAAGGACATGACATCCACACCGATGGAAACCAAATACAGGGCAAAATTGCCGCAACTCTCACTGAATGGCGCAACGGCATGGAGATCGGGAATTCGCTGTGAGTTTCGATTCGTAATTTACTGCACCGTGTTCCAAGTAGTGATGATGGAATTGCAAAAGGCCATAAAAGGAGTACAGCGGGACAAGGACAGCATCGTCAACATTTTCATCGACTCGAAATCGTCGTTGCGGTGTTGTCCGGCCCGAAAACACAAGCCCTCTGCCCATCTAGTCAAAACTGATATCTCGGTCATGATCGCGAAAGCTAAAAAGGTACAATTATTTTGGGTGCGAGCTCATGGAGGAACAGCGGGAAACGGGCGCGCAGATGAGCTCGCCACGGACACCGCTCTGATGAAAAAAAAAATGAAGCAGCTATAATTCTTTTGACTGATCTACATAAAAAAAATGTAGTAGAGCCATGCTGTGGCCTACTTGACAGTAGCACGAAAATAGGCCGGTTCGACCGGTGACTCTTACAGAATACAGACGTGTAGTAACAAATAAGTGTTCGTCTCGTCTAGTGAGTGAGAGTTCCGATGTCTTTCTCCCTCGACTTCCCCTTGAACAATGCCACTTCCATCAGATACGCCAAGAGGCCGACAATGCATTCTTAATTCCTCTGTGGTTGTCAGTGTCTATGGGCGGCGATGGCTACTTATTCTCTGGTTGCTCATAAGCTCGTTCGCCCTTCGAAAATGCTAAAATAAAATGTAAGTAATAATAATGTAAACTGCTTTACAATTTATTAAGAAAGTGGTAAACCGATTTTTATTTAACGTTGAAGTTTGAAGAGTTATCCTAGTACTTCACCATCAATTCGATTTTACTACATGTGTTTGGATTAGCAAACGTTGCTTAACTTCATCAAATAATGCTTTTCGATATCAAATGCACGAGTTACTGTAGAAAACTCGGAAAGTGCTGTACATGTATAAAATAATTGAAAACTTCTGTTGAATGTTCATGGAT
Organism: Eumeta japonica; assembly: GCA_005406025.1. Lineage (NCBI taxonomy): Eukaryota > Metazoa > Arthropoda > Insecta > Lepidoptera > Psychidae > Eumeta > Eumeta japonica. Next base: position 81,242 of record BGZK01001186.1, read on the forward strand.
CCCATTATCAAAGTTAGCTGGTACTACATCATCAGTTTAATTTCACATTGTGCATTTTGGTGAGAATAAGTTGCTTACCCATCCTAAATGAAATCTTGTAGTTTGTGGAATACTATTAAAATTGTAAATTCCAATGATTAATCTGTGATTTTCATCATCGTTACAACTTCACCAAATGATGCTTTGAGACAGAAAATGCGTGAGTTGATATAGAAAATACCCCCATTGCTATATGTGAGACTATAACATTTAAGAAGTTGCATTGGTACTTCGTGGATGTCATCGTAGGATCTCAGTTCCAAGAGATATGGGACTAACTTGGGAAAGCAATCTTTTAAATAAAAAAAAAATCTGAATCGGTTAATAAATAACGGAATTATGAGTCGATGCCACTAAAAAATACAAGGGATTTAAAAACTTCCTTCTTTTTTGAAGTCAATTAAAAAAGTTTGTTTAATTGTTACCATAGTTAGAAATTATGTAATAAAATTGATTATTTTTATGAAAATTATGGTAACAGTACTTATATATTATAGTAGCAAAAGACATTTTGTCACGCAAATTTCATTCTACGAAATGAATCTGAATCGACATTGTAATGAAATTGTTTATTTACAAAGTTAAATGTTTCCTAGAGCAAATGTTATAACAAACATCTGGAAGTGTCCAAGAATAAATGGATGCCCAGTCATTGATTATTTAATAATAATATGTGTGATCATGGAAGAGAGTCATGATCACCCTCTCTGAAAAAGAACAGAACAACATTATAGCATTTTATGGATTCATTTCATTTCCATCTATCATATCTTCCTTTACTTTCATCTTACATCACTATTTCTCATCGGTCTTCCGAGGGCACTCGGAAGACAGATGCTATATTTTTCTTCCATACCCAATCATATTATAGGTGATCTGAAAATACAATGGAAAATAATTAACCACATTGTCAGCGCCTAAGGCTTTGTAGTAAAAACTAATTGATAAAAACGTAATGACTACTATCTATTTTTTGTTTTAATTCTATTATAATATTTTTTAGGAGTAGTAATATATTTTAATTAGTAATTTAAAATAAATAAATAGTAATTTAAAAATGCTCTATTTCACAATTAAACTGACAAATTCTTGCAATTTCAGGTTTGTCGTATGAATTTATACCATCAAGAAAAGGAGTCTATCCAGTCATGTTGATCGAGGGCTACACCTATTCAAGGGCTAGCAATCCTTACCTATGGTATTGTCCGAAAAGATATACTTTATCATGTAAAGCCAAAGTCAATACAGACAAGGCTGGTCGTATCGTGAATTATGACAGTTGTCACAACCACGATCCGCCTAAACTCTGCAAAGCGAGTAACGGAACTTATGTCAAAATATAATCACAGCCATCAATATGAATTGCAACAGTGGAATATATTTTTAAACATAATAAAGTTGTGAATACTAAAATCATTATAGTGCTCATTCGCAATGGAAAAATATACATAGAGACAGATGATTGGAATCACGACAATAGAAGTATTGGCTGATACTGAAAATAATGTGACATCTTGACGTAACACAGATTTCATTGAATACGATAACAAAATTAAAATCTATCAAAAAGTATCAGCTACTAGAAAATTCATTCTATCTCTTTTTCGAAAACCATGCGAAATAGAGTTTCACACGTACACTGTGTAAGACACTACGGAAGATTGACGGTAGTTATTTTTAAGCAGAGCTTTAAAACATTAACTGTTTAGTTATTTTTATAATCATTTAACAAATTGGAGCAGTTGCTTTATTGTTATAATCCATCTTAATTGCAACAAATGATAGAATTCTTAGATAAATTTTACACTTGCTCTACCATAATGTGCGACATGTTCTATCGCAGTATAGAGATAAGGTAGAAAAATATTGGAACTTCATAAATATTATATGTTGGCCGACACCAGCAAATAATTTGTAATCGTCAAAGAATGAAAATAATAAAATCTTGACGAAAATTAGAGTGGCATCGACAGCCCTAATTAAGTGAGCCAGCTTTTAAGAAATCGACTTGACATTCAACTTAAAGTGCAGTATATAATTTTCTTTAAAGAATGGTTCGAAGATAAATTATATGTCTATTCTCCATATTACAGGTATGTTGCATGTTATATATGTAACCTGAGTGTACACAGTGTTATAAATACAGGAAATAAATCATATTGTCATTAGCCGTCACTGGCCTTACGTCGTAGGAAGATAAACTAAATTATGCAAACTTGGTAGCTGTTATCGTTACGTTAGGTTAGATTATGTTAGGTATAGAGATAAGGAAAAAAAATTAAGTTTAATTATTCGTGGCTATGTGTAGTATAAAAAGTAGCAAGTCTTCTCTAAGCTGGTTTTATTCAGCTGTGGTCATAAATATTACATAAAAAAGCTCGTGAGTTTTTTTGGCCATCATACGACCTATCGGAAAGTAGATGGTGTAGTTAGTTTCAGCGTACTTAGTTTTCCAATCATTTCCAATCATCAAGATATGTTACTTTTGATTTGTTAGTACATAAATATATCACATCAATATATATTTTGTAACGAGTCATATAAATACATTTATTTACGACTTATTGAATATAGAGCATGTAGGGACTTGCGTGAAATAAGTTTTAGAATGTCATTTATAGTAAAGTTATCTTTGCAATAACTATAAACAACAAGCAGTTTTTCAGTAAACTTTACTGAAAAATTCGCTCCGTATACTAGACCTAGAACTTAAGTTTAGTTTCTTTACTTTCTTTGTCAGTTTTTCTTTTCTAGATAAATTTGCAAAATTTATCTAGAAAAGAAAAACTGTGAATTTGACGCTTTCACGTGAAAACGCTTAAGAAAAATTGTGAATTTGATTTACATAATATAAGTTTTAGTAATTCAGTTGATATAATTCTTTTTCTTATTTAAGCTTTTGTAATTGTGAGAATTAAAATTACAACTACTTAGTAGCTTAGATATAATAAAAAATTGTAACACACTAATTTGGATGTTTGAATTTAATGTTCTAAGTGCATCATGCAACATTAATCTTGTGTTGCAACATTAATCACCATAACATGTTATTACAATATGAAATCATATAATATAAATGCAAATGTTTGGATGCATGTTTGTTTCTCAATCACGCTTTCGAGTTGAACAGAATTAGCTGAAATTTAGCAGAGATATAGTTTACATATCAAAATTTACATAAGCTTTAATTTACAAAGATACCAACATTTGCTCGCTACTTTTCTTGCGTGATCCTAGAACAAATTCTTTACTTATGCCGATTCGTTAATGATAACAACAATGTTCAACAGATGTTCAAATTCAATATGGGTTTGGTATTGAAACGCGAGCAGAACCGGAATAAGGTACAAGAATATAAGTGATATCGTTTCATAACAAAAGCATTTGCAGTATTACGTATTTCTGGTGTGGAATCGAGAACGGGAACGAAATCGGGATCATGGTTGATGACGTCATCGAGCGATATAAAAAAAATGAAAGAATTCGTTGTGTTCCACGCGGACGGAGTCGCGGGTGAATTATGTATATTTTGTAAAGAAACGAAATCTGTATTGGAACCAGAATTGAAATCAAAAGTAGAGCCAGGATCTGGCCCTGGTAGATTTGGTAGAGTGATCGTTCTATATAAATATTGAAAGATTTGATGCCCTCGCGGGCGGAGTCGCGGGCAAAAGCTGGCAAATATATAATTCAATAGAAAGTTAATAACTAAGATAACCGATATACCAGAACGGTTCTGAATTAATACTCAATAGATTTTTTATAAATAAATACAAGAGTTATTTTCCAATTTTCTAGTAGTGTAAGGGAATCCTATATGACTTACATGTATATTAACTGTTTGATTACACATGTGTGCTTTAGCGCGCGTGATCGTCTAGTCAATTAATTTAGTAAAATTATGTAGCGCGGAACACTCTGGCTTTGAATCGGGAACGGAAGTTCGACTTTTATAGGGTTCACGATCTGAACGTAGGTGTTATCGGATTGTCGCGAAACCGCACGGGCTGATGTTTCGTTTCGCGTGCTTTCACGCTCTACGAAAAATAGAGCTGCTGGCTCTCTTCCCGCGCTTACAGCGTCAGGGTGTTTCCCCGCTCGTTCGGTACGTTGTACCGAAATCAGTCTGCAGTAGCGACCGTTAGGTATTTAGAACGACCGCAGTCTAGCTCTGTTGACTTTTGGGGTTCGGCGGTTCATTTTTGCGCTGTCATGTAATTAGCGTTTATCGGCACTGTGGGCTCTCCAATCCGTTTGATACAAACAATTAAAATTTATGTGCTCAATGTCAATTATAAAAAGAAAATATATATCTATTTAATTTTCTGGGTTTTCTAGAGTTTCACTCACATTGAAAATGTATGTATAAAATAAAGTCAAATATTCGATACTTTTCATGCATCGCAACCTCAAAATAAACCTCTTCACCACAAGGGCTCAGTTTACTTAGAAGCTCAGTATGAGACTATTTACATTATAGTCAAATCTAACATTAAATCATCAAACTATCAGTTAGTATTAATTCAAGTCTCAAATGAGATAAATAATATCAAATAAACTTTCAACCTAAATAAGATCAATCAACTAGGATTACATTTCTTAAGTGCGTTAGAGCGCTCCGATTCGTTCATACAAGTATTAAAATACTAATTATATAAATTTCTTCAAGTAAGTAAACTATAAGTAAATTACATCTTAAAATTAAAATGCAATATGCAAATTACACATCTATGCAATACACAGTCAAATAAAACAATATGCAATAAAATTAAATTAAAGAAAGGAAATAAGGTTAAATTAAATGTGAGCAGAAAAATATTATAGTTAAGCATTTAAAATATAACTATCATTATCGTCTTGTACAAGATTTCATATGTTTAAACTGTAGTCATTTTAGCAAATTATTTATTGCGTGACTTTATTAAAATGTTTTATTTTTGTGTACCAGAACCACCTCTAGGGATAGGAGTGCAATTTGCAATGGAGCCGGGAGCTTGATCTGATCTTCTTGCAGATGGAACTTCGCTTGGGGACCCTTGCGACCCTTGACGAACAGTTCTGATGCGTATCAGACCTGTTCATCTACCTCCGGTACTTTTAAATGTGACATCACCGAGATAGATAAAATGCAAAAGGAGAAATTTAATACCTCGGTTAATAAACTTTATTCCAAAATTAGGGATAGCTTCCGGGAGTCAGTGCTCATTCAGAAGAATGAACTGCCAGCCTGAAACATAACTATTTATTAGGAAATCTGCACACAGGAAGAACATTATAATAATAAAAGTGGGCGCTTTCCTGTCTGGTAACCAACCGTAATCTCTTCGCTGGTTTGCAGAATACTCCTTAACTTAGCAGTTCGCTGGTCTCGATTCACCCGCGGTCTCACCGAGGTCAGCGCCGATCGCGGCCTTCGGGGTGCGGCCTGACCCTGTCTCTCCTAGTTCAAAAATTGACTGCCCTTCCCCCGCGGGCACGGCTCGGCGTCGGCGCATCCTACCACCTCCCGGCTGTATTGTTTTCCCTTCAATTGTTTTGTAAGGACAAATGCAGCTTTCTCTCCTTTTTTTTTTACCTAGAGATTATGATGCAAAAGCGCGCACATTGCCCTTTGTAACACTCATATAAAGACACATATATACGAAAGTTAATTTACACTTACAAAATAAATATATAAAAAATAGTATCCCAAGTCACGTCATGAATTGAAATAGTCAATTTTATTAAAATAATCAAATAAAATCAAATCACCTACCAATGAATATCAACCATTAACCCAAACAGTCAAATAAAGCGATAACTTTATTCTCACCTAATTAATTATAAACAAATCTATCATCAACTCATTATTAACCAATTAAATCATCGATAATTCACCTAATCGTCTAATTAAAGTACACAAATATCACACTTAATTCAATTCGTGACATCATAATCGTATTCAACAATATAACTCATGACATTAGGCATAAGTTGTCCCAATAACATAATGTGAGCAAACATGATAACACAATACTTGGAATGTTATGTATATAAATTTATAACAAAATTCAATTGAATATTTTCAGACAACCAAATTAAGGCTAATTTCTTGTAATATAAGGTGTACTGTGTACGTTCCTTTTATATTTTTTTTTTACGAATGTTCAAACGTGCCTTTAAACAACGACACATGTCCATAACATGTGAACCGAAACTCATCTTTCTTACAATGATTTTTTTATATACTTATAGAGAAACGAAACGCGTTAGTCGAATTAAAGACGTCCGAAACACAAGACTGTTTTTTTATTATCATTTTCAACGGTACAAGTTCATCAAAAGAAATGACTTAACACAGCGCTTGTATGAACTCGTAATATATTTTAGTTTTTTATTTGTAGATCTAAGAATCCGTTTCAGTATGTACCCCATTAAGTCCTCTTTTATAATTTTGTTTTTGTATAATAAAGTTATCCATGTCATTTCCATGTGACTAGATATTTGAATGATTTTTCTAAATGCACATGTTTTGATATTTATTTCTCCCGCTTCAGAGCTGCCATACAAACTGATACCGTCGACGAAAGGCAAACATCCATTGCTGGTATTCGACGGCCATACTTTCGCTCAGGGAAGCAGCCCCCGCAACTGGTACTGCTCGAAGAGGGACCGCTTGGCGTGCAAAGCTAAGGTCAACATGGACAACGATGGTCGCATACTGAGTTACATACAGTACCACACTCACGCCCCTCCCATTCTTCACAGAACGAATTACGGAACGTATATCAGATTATAAATGATCTTTTTCGCGTACAGCCTTTCAATGTTTTCGATAATCTCAAATTGGTGTTAAAGAAGTCACCTGATAATATATGAAGATGAAATTTAAATTAATCTGGTTGTATATGAGATGGGAAGAACGCGCCAGTGTTTCCCTTGGGGTTTCGGGATTTGCGGGCATCCTCACGCCTGGCGGCGATCACCCAGTGACTGGTGGTGCGCAAACTCGTTTATCGTATTAAAAGGTTACAAAAAAAAAATAATTTTTAAACGACTCAAAAACGTTGCGATCAATTCGAATGACATATTGTTTAATATATTTTTTTTCAATGTGTGATTAGTTTTATGATTTTGTTGACGCAATCTCAACAATTGTGTTATTAAATAATATATGTTTTTTTGTTGTGTCAAATTTTTTACGACCGTACTGCAGTGAAATACCCTGCCAAAATCGTTTTTATTTAAGATTAAAGGGCTTAATCTTTTGGACAGCTAAAAGATTAAGCCCTTTAATACCGGCCGTACATTGGGGCCGCTGGCCACCGCTGGCATCGATGTGGTGACAACTTCCAAAAAATGATGAATTAAAACGTTTTTCGATACATGAAATAAATTATTTTTGACATGAATACGTCTTTAAATTTGCTTCCATAGTGAAAGGCAATTCAAAAAATTGATGATAACAAAATCGGGGGATACAGTTTGATGCTGCAGCTACATATCTATCGTCTATATCCAAAATTTAATTACACCACTCGATAGCTAAAGGATCGAAGAATTCGTTACATTTAGTGAGGACTGTGAACCATTGCACACACGGGAAGAGCGGATATTTTGAAATTGTTTCGCTGCGTCACAAAATTTCAAATTTCTATTTATTATAAATTTTGACTCGTAGAAGCTACTATTTTTGTTTGAGTTCCAATCATCAGCTCTTGTCAAAATTTATCTATTGCTTATATAAAATATCAGTGAGAAAAACTTATAGAAAATATATATAGAGTTATAGTAAAAAATTGAAATAAACAATGCAATATCAGCCTATAATCGTCAAAAAACCAAGATGCCGGGGACTTTGAAGAATGAAGGCGTCCGAGCAAATCATCGACGGACGACCAGTACACCTGCAGCTGGGGCAAACGAGGCTGTGCAAGGGGATGATGTGATCGCTTCTATATCGATACTGAACTGCACAGGCATCGATTATGTGCGCACGCCGATTATCAAAGACACATTTAACAGCAACTAGTGCACATTTCATTACTACGTTTATAATTACACGATATCCGAAGGAGTTCTTAGTATTCATAAATAATTTAACATATAATTTTTAGTATTCATAAATAATTTAACATATAATTTGCTCAAAAAATATATTATCCGTTACGTACACGTATTCGCATAAAATACACAGCCGTGTCCACGTCACAGACAAACCCTGATTTTTTTTATTTCTATGTATTCGCAGACAATTCTCTTGCCACTAGTCGACCACCGTTTGGGACAACTAATCAGTTATTATACTCATTATATTCGTGTAAAGTATATAAGTAAGTATATCGACGAGCGTAAATTATTTATATACACCAATGCATATTTTTTAAATACAGTCATGCACTATGATGTACTTTATTGGATGATAAATTTTAATCAAAAACGGAGATCATAGCTCATTGCTGTTTTTCATACGTTGATTGAAACCCATTACTAATCCATTAAGCGGACAGAAATTTTATATGAAAATCCATTTCTAACGTATTTTTTTTTTGTTTTTCAATGACATCAAAAGACAATATACTAAAATGCAAAACACATTATTTCTAAGCTCAAAAATATAATACTGGTTTTTGTTTTGCCTGTAGCTTCGTCCGTTCTATATTAATAAAAAAAGGTACATTGTACATATGCAATTGTCTTTGTTAAAAATTCATTTATATGATTACAAAATTCAATTAAAATAACTCAATCAAATTGCCTCGTAAGTGCAGTGCAAAACTGATGTCTTCTCTTGATCATTATTAGTATTTTATATGCGTAACGACTTCTATTCTGTAGCTTTCGTATCGTGGAATAATTATATAATTTTAATATCGTGTTTTCTATGATTTCGCAAAGTTGGTAATATAATGATATTGATGGGAGTAGTTTCAAAAAGTGGTGTGCCCGCTTGTCGGCGAGTGGTCAAGTCGGCGTTTAATATTTAGCGAACCTGATATTTTTTCTAGAACATTTTGACGTAAAATCTGAGTAAAAAATGATCGAAAATATAATCAAAATTGTTAGTGTATAAGTGGATATTACTAAGTTGTAGAAGATCTTATATCATTTAGATCAAACAAAAATTTTATATATTCGTTATAAAAATAAGAAATTTCTAGTAAGATTTTTTGTAAGTTTTTGTTTTGGCAAAATAATAAAAATTAATAGTCGATCAATAAGTAAAATGTTTATTATAACATGACACAAAAAGCGACATTTTTCTTTACGATAAACAAGTATTCGAACTTCGTTCGGATGTATTTATTACTTAATAAAAATTAACAAATAAAGCGTGATAAAAAAAAATTGATCATATCAGAATTGGATCAGAAGTGAACTGGTGTGTATTTGTTGTGCAACAGTATATTGAATGATTGACAGATGGCGATTTTACCTCTTTCAGACTTGCCGTACGAGCTTATACCGTCAAGGAGAGGTAAACGTCCGCTGCTCCTGTTCGACAATCACACTTTTTCACAAATAGGCGGGCCACGGAATTGGTACTGTTCGAAGAAGGACCGCTTGTCCTGCAAGGCGAAGGTCAACATGGACAACGAAGGACGCATAGTATCCTACAACACGGAGCACAACCACAACCCACCGGCGATCCATAGAACGAGTGACGGTACTTACATCAAAATATAGTATGTCATGAACTTGTTAAGAGAAGTTCGGTCCGATAATAATTAATCCAAAAATCACGTCAGCTCGAAATAGGAGAGAGGGGTATGGCAAAATCACATTTATTATACATACTACACCTATAATATAATATACCATAAATATATATGTATCACACTATTATATCATTTAATTTTGTTCAATTATATATACCCAATATATTATGTAATGTGAACATTTTGAATAAATATAATTAGTCAATATTTATGGAGGAAATCTCATTTGAGGCAGGGAGGGATTTCATCCAGATGTTACCAAATATTACTAAAAAATCGAAAACTCCGATCGCACGATAGGAATTTTAAAAAAATGCTTCACGTAATTAATATGGTGCCATTTGTAAGGGTCTATACAAATATGAAATCATAGAATACGCAAGAAAACTACAAAAAAATATAAAAAAATCATGAAATACTTTTAGAAAGAATCATTTTTATGACTGATGTTTGTCAATTTATCTGTGTCCGAGGGTCTGCGTCTGTCCCCCCCACTCTACGTGTCTACGTGTATGTGCGTGTGTGTGCTTTCGTGCGTGTGCATGCCCCTCTCTCTCTGTGTGTGTGTGTGTTTGTGTGTTGTCTATGTGGGTGTGTGCTGACTGTTCACCCCGTACCTAAACTATTCAGTTAATTATTTTTAAAATTTCATATTTTGTTTTAAAATATGGTTGAGTGACTGACTAATTTATAAGCAAAGCGCTTCTTCGGTTTATTGTTGAGTCAAACTTAATTGGGTTAGTTAATTTTACCATACTAATTGTATTGCATTTTCAGTTTTTTTAATTCTAAATGTGTTTAGAGTTTTGGACAAATATGACATCCTAAAATCCTTGAAACTTATGCTTGCTCACTGAGAAATGAGCAGTTTGGTTTGAAGGAAGATGTAGTGACTAGGTAGAAAGAGGTATGTTGCAGTGGCTTGATCATCTGGAATGGATTAATTAAAATAGACCGATTAAACAAATCCATAAATCGAATGTCTGTGACGGAAAGGTCGGTAAAGACCGCTCTGTAAAATCCTATGCAAACCATGTTGGTGGCATATTAAAAAAGGGCCAAACTTTAAGCACCCGAAACTGATGAGATTGCCTGAGAAGATCGATGGATGTCAATAAGGCAAGAGAGATATAGAAAGACCATACCAAGTGGAAATCTATAGTCTCTGCTTATCCTTCTGGGAAATAGGCCTAAATTTATATTATTATGACTTTACTTCTAGTTAAGTAACTAAACTTAAAGTTTGCTAAACTTGCTTATATACGGTTTGAGTGACTACTTTTAGTTAAAAGTGAACTTTATTGTTAAAACGCATTTATTAACTATTTTGCATGTATCCGATCTTTTATTTCTACCTATTAGAATCGATATTATGTATATCGTAATTAGAATCAATATCAGAATATTATAATTGACCATACAAAAGTTAAATTATTCAATAATAACGGTCTAGGCCGTGAAACCGAACGTAACATGATTTAGAAGCTTATTACAAACCATAGCAGGCGTTGTATAAAGCTAACAGGCTTTGTAACCGACATTTATAACGTTATTATATTGTTTCATATTAGTTCTACAATATTGGGCTGTCACAGTATACATTAAAAACGAAAGAACGTAGCATCTGATCAAATTTTGCCTGATAACTTCACTTCTACCGGTGTAGTTTGATTGTGAAGTTGATATGTACAGCTTTTATGGGTTAAAAACAAATGAGCTATTACGTGGTTTGAAGTACAGACGGCTAATCAATATTTTCATATTGATAGGTAATACTAAAACTTTTTGTTTGTACCAAAACATGTTCGGAGCAGCAGCGCGGGTAAAATGTATAGTTATTTTTTGTAAGCACACATTAAGTTCTATCGTGATTTAGTATCTCGTTTCTTTTACTCTTTTTATAAGAATAAATTTTTCTTATTATTATTGCTTTTTATTTATCATATCAGTATGGCATTTGATATATATAGAGTTATTATAAAGACATGTCATATTATCGTTTTAACGATTATGTACCTAACAATTGTTCGTTTACGCATCAAAATGCAGTTCATATTCTTGGCAGGTTGTATTCAACGTTTAATATCAATATTAACATTTCGTAATAAGTCAAAAATGGATTTATGTGTAAAACTTTTCCAAATCATAAAAATACTTTGAATGTGTAAATATTGTTTCAGATTTCTCATACGAATTGATACCGTCGAACAAAGGAAAACATCCGATATTGCTATTCGACAAATATACTTTCGCACAGAAAGGCCAGCGCCATTGGTACTGCTCGAAAAAACTAGCTTTAGGCTGTCAGGCGAAAGTGTACATGGACAAAGAGGGCCGCATTACGTATTACGACAGAAGTCACAACCACGACCCGCCTAAAATACATAGAACGAGTGACGGCAGATGCATTAGGTTGTGACAAAATGTTTAGGAGTGTTGTTTAATTTACATTTAGTGCAAAATATTTCTTGGTAATGTTTTTTATTCATTTATTGGAATTGCGGTTTTTGGCAGGCAGGATTTTGGGCAGCTTTCTTCGGAAATTGATAAAATTGTCGGTGCTTAGCTAATAATTAAAATGGTGAAATTTAAGAAGGCAATTTATTTCTTTCTAACAGTAAAATTAGTAACTGTACTAACGCGTTTTGTATTAAATATTATGTATTTACAGTTATCACTTTTCAACATCCTTAATATATTATACCTTTGAACTGTTTTTAGACAATTTATTACGTTTAAGACTGCCGTAAATCAATATGGAAAATGTAAAGGGATCCTTCACAAAGGATAAATTCAGTTTCAGATATCACTTACGAAATAATTCCTTCAAGTAGAGGCAAAAAAATGATATTATGCCAGGGATATACATTCGCGTTGCGCGGCGCTTCTCTGAGATGCTGGTACTGTTCGCGGAAGACCACGACCAACTGTCAAGCGCGCATCTATTTCGGAAAAGATGACAAGGTTATTTCGGCCAACCTACAGCACAACCACTCACCTTATGCGTATTATAGAACATCTGACGGCCGTTATGTCAGAATTTAAGATGTCTATTAATAAGTTTTATGTATAGTGAAGTCGATATGTGAAAGTCTTTAATATAACATGACAATTTTAATATGATTTTACGGAGACAATTTTTGAAATATTTATATGTATGTGATGATATTCTGATTTTGAAACAAGATTAATGAAATAAATATTATTTAATTAGATAATTGGTATTATTTATAAAAAAAAATCGCAAAGTTAATTTTTATTTACTCACGAAAAATACATAATTACTAAGTATGTTGCCCTCGTTTAAAAATTATAAAATATTCATATATCAAAGACTTACCTAATTATTCAATGAAAAGTGTGTCCTTTAATTACTGGTAGTGTTCTCAGGAAGTTTCAGATCTCTGCGAGCCACGAATTCGTTTTGTAGAGGCAATGAATTAGTTTCACATTCAGAGTCACAACCATAATCCTTCTAACAAAAAATCCTACCTAACATAAACTACAATATCAGGTATGTTAAGAGTCGTTCCTGTTGACGTGTGTCAAATTCATGTAAATACTTTTACTGAAAAAAAGACTTCTGTTTTTGAAGAGATTTTCAAATTCGTTCAATAAATGCTCCGTTAACTGTTCACGAGAAACGATTCCACCGCTATTTTCATATGAATTTATCGATTTGCGCAGCACACTTCATGAAAGCTTTCAGGAAACATGTTTATTAACGATTTAATCGAAGAATATCATTATTGAATGATGGATTTCGATTTAACTGCTAGAGATTGATTAAGGGAAATAGTCGATATGATGCAGCGCATTTCTCATGGAGACAAATAGCGTAAAAATTTTGACAGTACTCACATCGAGTCATTTGGATTCTGCGGCTGCCAGGGCGCGATTAGACAGATGTTACATTTTAATAATAATTCAGCCTTTTAAACCTAGATGCCTGCGCGTGATAGAGGAGGTATCTACGTCGTGTAATATTTTCTTACGGCTGACTGGTCACCTAAATGATGACGCCCACGCACGAATATTTAAAACGTACGACCGTTGGTTCGTACTACCGTAGAGTTTGCCACAGTTATCTTATATAATTCACAAAAAATATCCATTAATTACACTAATTTTAAATTTTTGTCTGTTGTTGCGAAATTTGTTATGGTTTTTATTTACTTATGACGTATTATTTTCAAATCTACCCTTAGAAGTTTTTTTTTGCAGCTCAAATGACTTTATTGTTAATTTTCATCATTTAAGTGTTTTTGTTTGTTGATAACGTGCGTGTTTCATTTTGATCATATTAATTTTTAAATTGTCTACAACATGAGTACTTCGAGTAAAAGTTGTGTAAACGATTCAAATCATTTTTGCTACATTTGCTTGATGTGTGTGTAAGTTTTTAATAAAAAGTCTTAGTGACTTTTTTGATTGTATATATCTGAAATTCAAAAACTAGAACCGATCGATAAATTCCACTTGTATATTTGAACTCAGCATGGCATATATAACCAACAACAGTTAAAATTTTCCTAACAACAGATACATTGTAAACTAGTGTTGTCTACCTAATCATTCTTGGTGATTCAGTCTGTCTATTCATTAAATCCGAATGAAAATCCCCACAGTAGTTTCTCAGTTTAGTGCAAAAATATCCACATTCAGGTGCAGCGGAGGACTTTAATTTATAATGACAGTGAATAACAGTGATTTGTCGTATTTTACATTTCTTTGTAAGACCGTGTATCGTGATATCTGGTGTCGACATATCGAAAAGAATTTCAATTTTGTGATTGTCTAAAGTGTAAAGTAAAACTAGCTTCTAAAATCTAGGAATGCTTAAAAAGCACGACATTAAATGAAACAGGGAAAATCGCCTTTTTATTTTATAAAATTGAGTACAGGTCTCCCCACATCTGAAGTACCGTTGTCACCTCTGGGCTGGGGTACCTTAATATCAACTCCTGTCTCCAGACTGCATCCAAAGTTAAGCATCTCGTAATGTCCTGCAATATGCAGCCAGCTCGGCCTGGCTATAATAGCTTTAGGAAATGATGTAGCATGTCTGTGCGTGCTGATAGCATATACTATGAGATGTGCTTCGAAGAATTATTCAATCTTACTACTGTCACTGAATTTCGTCATCGTTCTACTTGCCGGAAATACCATCATTGTCTAGTGGCTAGCACTCTACCTTTGTATGTTTCATGCGCGATTTTCTGCTTTGCACCACAGACCTTTGAGTGATCTATCATTTGCGGGGTTCTCAACCAACTACGGCAAGGGGGTCGTTAAGAAAATATCTTATACATTTCTAAAAAGCGTGTAACACATTAGCGCACATTGGCGTCGCGGAGTGCGCATGAACAACGGTGATCCTTTACGTTCCGGCGGCTCACGTTTTCATTTCCCCTATGAAATCTTAAAAATGAAAACGGTTCGTTAAATTTAACTTGTTTTGCGTTATGCACGTTCTTCAAGGTTTCTTATTATTCTATAAGATTTTTATTGTACAGAAAATACAAAAATGTGAAACACTTCAAACTTTTTTCTAAGACACGAAACAATCTCACACAAAGATAAAAATTTTTACTCCGATGATATTGTATTTTAATTTATTTCTACTGATTATTAATCTATATCCTTTAGACGTCTTTATTATCGTAAATTCAAGCTGGCGACACACGAACGTAAAATTGGTGCACTTTAACTATTTGAATTTTATTTGGAAACAACAATATTAATGAACATATATAATATTTCTTATATAGTTTCCAGTGGTATCTTTCAATTTAATACCTTTCTACTAACGATACTTTTTCTTTGTTATATTCTTAATATATACATTGTTTAAGTTTGTTTTTAATTTTTACTGATGTACCTTTGCTTAAATAATTTAACTATAACATATATAAAATTTAACTATAAAATTAATGTAACCTGACGTTTACTTATTTAAAAGATATTATAATGATATTATTAGGTGATTTCAAAGTATTATAATAATTAATGCTATATCATCGTTTCAGGCATCAGTTATGAAATTATTTTTTCGAGCAAAGGACACAAAATGATGATGTGCCAAGGATATACATTTTCTGTGCAAGGTTCTTCGCCCAGGCTCTGGTACTGCTCTCAGAAGAGAACGAAGTTGTGCGAGGCCCGGATTCGATTCGGAAAAGATAATAGAATCGATTCTGCTAGTCTGATGCACAATCACGAACCGCCATTATTTCATAGAACACAAGATGGCAAATATATAAAAATTAACGTACGTCGTGATGTGAATTATGTTTGATTGATATCTTATTAAACGTTTATTTATTTACTCATTTTTTTATTCAGTTATATTTTTGTTTTTTTCATAACATTTCCAAAGGGCAAACAATCTTTCGAGCCATCAGAGAGTAGGTGGTCATTACCTCCCATGGACATTTGCAACTCTAAGGGAGATGCCAGTGCTTTCCGATAGGAATAGTATATCTAATGGAGGGGGGATTGATGGAAAAGGAGTCGGGTACTCGTATTCGAAACATAACAACGAAAGCATCTCTTATTTCACATCTGTATTCCTGAGAATGTGGTATCTCACCAGTCAAGCACGCCCATTTTCGTGCTGCTGCCAAGTTGACCACAACTTGGCTGTACCTTTCTGGGTAATCATTAGGATATTCTCTATATTTAAAGGTCGTATAATAATTTTGCTTCTTATTCTCCGGTAGGGGTCATATATTATGTGCGCGCGATTGTGGTCTAGTGGACGGCGCGTCGCTTTCGAACAACAGGGTAAGGAGTTCGATCCCTTACCAGAGGCGAATTAATCGATATGCTTTTTAAGTTACAACGATCGTTAACGCACCCCCCCCTAAATTAGAAAAAAAAAGATTACACGATGGTGTACTCCTACTATGGGATCAACAGAAACTTCTTGCCGACAAGTCATTAGACTACATTGTCACAAACAGAGAAAAGGAGACGGTTCCTTATGTATGGCCTAGGAAGCTAGGGCCTCAATGTATAATCTTGAATATTAACAAGTATTAATATATGTTTTAAATTCAATTATTACAACACTATCAATATGGTAGAAAAAAGGACCAAAATTCAAGTTATAATACTGGAAAAAAATGCAGATGATCAGATGGATGATTTTTTTAGATGGATGAAAAAGCATTACGCTACGTCGTGATGACATTGTTCAACTGCAAACATTGCCAAAATTGTGTTCTTTATAAATTTGGAAATCTTATTAAATTCTAATCTATATATGTATATGTATATATAAGTCGATGTGTGTATACACGTATGTATGTTCTCTATGTACTCCGAAACAGCTGGACTGATTTAATGAAATTTTCAGGTTATCTTTAGATTGATCTAGAGGGTGATCCTGTGAAGTTTGGTAGCGATCGGCTCAACAGATTTTTGTTTTATTCTTTTTGATTATATTATTAATGACATTTCTGCCGTTGCTCCGCTATTGTTGTCATAACACGCATTGTGTTCACACGTGCGTTGTATATGTTTATTAGATTAATCTTTATATATAAAAATCCAATGACACGATGTTTGTCCACGATAAACACTTAAACAATCCAACCGATCTTCATGAAACTTGGTATTTTTGTGTGATTTGGTCCAATTTTAGAGATAGGATAGTTTATATTCTGATAGGTGGCGTAGTTGTAAAGTACTTTTTTTCTAGTTTTTTCGTGGAATTATTCATCATCATTTTTTTCTGATTTCTCATCAAAAAATCCCTACAATTTGTTTAGGACATATTGACAAAAATATCGCGTTCCAATTCACAATTCACGTTAAATTTAAAATCATTACTATACTTTAAGACTTTGGTAGCGATATCAAATTTAAAACGGGACGGGGAACAGAATCCAGAGCCACGACTGGGTTCGAAATTGAAAACAAGATTGGGGTCAAAATCGAGCGCCCAGATTTCCAATTATGTTAAATTTAAATCTTTACTTAAGCCATTCCAGATTGGCATGTCTAGAATGACTGTCGTTGACGACTTCGATTGCGTCAAAACTAAACTTTATAATAATTGTAGAATTGTTAGAGGTGTATGTATACTAATCATAAATTTTACTTAAATATTATCGACAACACTTTTTACAAGCAACGTGATTGGCGTCATCACGCTCTGGTTTAGCCATAGGCAGTGCGTTTCCGAATCGAATATTCCATACATTTCTTTTTTTTTATATCCGTGTAAAACAATTTTCAATATGTTCTAGATCTGACTTATAAAATAATCACTATGAGTGGAAGTTCCAAATCGAAGTTGCTTCTTTTTCATGAGCACACATTCTCTCAAGGGAAGAAAAACGTCTGGCGATGCTCGAAGAAAAACTTTGGATGCAGATGCAGGGTCAAGCTCAAAAACGGCCAAGTGCAATGCTACGTGGACGACCATAATCACCCTGCACCGAAACTGTATATGACGAGAGACGG
This sequence comes from Eumeta japonica, assembly GCA_005406025.1. Classification (NCBI taxonomy): domain Eukaryota; kingdom Metazoa; phylum Arthropoda; class Insecta; order Lepidoptera; family Psychidae; genus Eumeta; species Eumeta japonica. Next base: position 99,451 of record BGZK01001186.1, read on the forward strand.
GTCATACATTAAAATGTCATGAATACCATTGTAGACATTTTATGCAACCTGTTCTAGTAATAGAGACGGAAGTCTCTTTTATTTTTTGGACGTATAATAAATGTATTTTATTTTTATCTCCTACGAGTATTTATTCGTTTATCCTCATAACATCGAATTTAACGCCAGCTCATTGAATTCATAAGAATTTCCTAATCTACACATCATAGAATGGAGATATACAAAAATATAGCGGGGACGAAACAAGACTTATGCGTGAGCAGCATTTTTATCTCGTAGATGTTTAACGAGTTCCTATTTATTCCGGCCAATTTCGGCAGTGGAATGTTGAGTATTTTTTTTTGTTCTAACAAGAATTGGAATTTTTCTTTTTGAGAGTTCATTTGTCACGATTGCAATCTAAAAAAATCTATCGCGAACTTAATGAGCAAACAGTCAAATAACATTAGACAAACTTACAAATTTGATTCTTTTAAAATTGGATTCAATAAGTAATTTAAAAGAACAGTTTAGGAACATTAAATAGGGTAATTTACTAATTTCTTATATTATTGTATTTAAAGCTTTTTTATTTAAGTAATAGAGTAGTGGAAGCATTTTTTTGATAACTATGATAGCTCTTTTAAATTGCTTATTAGACAGAGAAAGTATACTAATGCTTTTTACTTTCTTACTCAATGGATACTAACCCAGTGACGTCATTTTCTACTAGCACCATATAGAATAACGTTTTAACGAATTTTAATTTTGATTTCACTTTTAGTTATCATGTCAAGTCAGCTTACATAATTCATAAACAAATATAATAGTTTAATATTATAAATATCGGTAACCTACCCTATTGTCCAGATATAAGCTATTATATTTGTTAATTTTCTTTATTAATTTACAACGGCAATGACGATCTATCGTGTTTAATAGGACATTAAACATTCCTCACTAGACCTTAAATTAACCCTAAATAAAAGGCACAGCTACAGAAATGCCGTGTCAGGACAAGGCGGAGAATCTGCGATTCACAAAATTGGTGGCAGATTTTTGGGTCATTCGATACCAAACGGAAATTGTAATTCTTAGATGACATTAAGAATGAGATAGAGTCGTATTCGTAGATGGTTCGTACACTCAGGTTGAATGTATCGTACGAGATATTTATCTAATTTTTCATATTTTTATTACATATTTATTATTACATAATTTCACACAATATTGTTGAATAGATTCACAGTAAATAAAGCACAAGGGTTATGCGCTTAATTTTTTAAACATACACATTTAGAAGATAAAAGATGAATACAATCAAAACCGAACGATGATATATCGACCAATTTATTTATCATACAACAAAATATCTAGCCATAGTGTGCTTGAACATCAAACGATAATGATGATATAATTATTGACGAGATGTAAGATGGTAATGCATCCCTTCAACATGAATTTACGTAACAAACTTTGATTTCGGCAAATATCGTTTCAATGGATAATGTAAATATTATTAAACAACACCCGCGATATCAAAAATTTCACCGATCTTAGAAACATTTCATCGACATTTTATAGGTGTCATAGAATTGGTGTCGCGAAAGGGAGGTAAAATGCTCTACTACAAAGGCTACACGTATAGCAGGCATAAAGCGGTGCGCAAACAGATGCTGTGGCGCTGGTTTTGCTCGTCGCACCACGCCAAAGGGCTGTCACGCGAACCTTTACACGAACGGGTCCAGCGAAGTGGTCAAAAGCGAGGTGGAACACATACACGCTCCGCCACAGTACCACATAACCTCCAGTGGTCGATTCGTTAAGTTGTAAATGAGAGTACATCTATACATACATATATAATTGTTTATTTAAATTCAAATTTTTTGTATTTAGTTTTATTTACACATATGTGTGTAAAATGGAAATAATACCGTGTTTTTGGTAATGAACGTTTTATTTGTTATATTTCGAGTAATATTTTACTTGAAGAAGAATAAAATTATTTTTTATCAATTTTTTATGTCTTAAACTTTACATGTGCTTGTCCCAATCTCTATGGAAAATATTCAACCTACTAACCACTTTCTTTTATTACGGAACGGCCAAACGTGCATATACGTCACTGTACAATGAGCGATCACCGCCATCCATGAACGTCCGCATCATAGGAGAAATTTGTTGCCGTATCTTTCTTGAAGGTCGCAACGTAGTATTTATGTCGAACAACTGCTAATATGAGTTCTTTCATTGATTTCGGTCTACCCAGTCGATACTCATTTTTACGAAACTTTACTGTGGTATACCGCCACACGCTGACAACATAATGTGGAATTGTAAATTAATTAAAATAAAAATAAAAAAATTTAAAACTATAATTCACTTGATTGTCACTGGTAGCGCGGTGGTGGAACTATATTTATTGTCCTGGAAGGCATAGGATCCGATACTAAATTATTTATAATTAAAAAAACGTACAAACGTAGAAATGTATCTATTATACTAAAAAAAGCTAATATCGTTTTTTTAAGCGACAAGTAAGCGACGATCCATATATATATGATGTTGACTCATTACATGTATATTAAAAATTCTAAATCTCTATGTGTATTTGATGAAATTTTCTAAAAATAAAACTATTTGGATTTCTTCAGAGCATACTTATCAAACGGTCTACAACGGGAAGACGAATCTACTGCTGTTTAGAGATTACACCTTTTCCCAACAGAGCTTAAACTATTGGCGCTGTTCGAAGAAGGACTCTGGGTGCAAATGCACAGTGCGACTGAGGGATAACCGGATAACTAACTACGTGCATAATCATAATCATCCGCCGTCGAAATACATCCTCAAGAATGGATTTTACTTTAAAATAGCATAGATATGGACTGTCTTAATTTAGAAAGTATAAGATTATTTAAATAGCTATTTTTTTTTTGTACGGTATAATTATTTCACAGTTTAAGTATTGCGAACAATTGTCAATAATATCATAAATGAAACAACATGTAATTGTCGTTCTCGACCTATATTTTTTTATTAAAAATTGGAAATTACTTTTTATTTGCATTTAATTATTAAAGCGCCTAGTGGAGCTAACGATCTTGATTGATTAAGGCACACATAAAAATTAAAGAGGCATACGTCACCACTTGTCCGGATAGTATCAGACAGTATTCGGCACTGGTATTTACAGGGCTTTAAAGCGATCATGTTAAAAGGATAAAACAAGATTTATGAAAAATCTAAATTTCTGATTTTCAAAAAAAAAAACTGTATTAAAATGAAATGTAACTTGAAATATTCTACAAATAAATATTGTATTTATTGAGTTTGTTTTAATACCATTTCGGATAACATAAACGTTTCCTTAGAGTGATTTTATGTTTTTTTTCTATGGAGTGAAATTAGCAATATCTTAAATAATAATATTTAAGCTGTTTAACGGTTGTTTATCTTATATATGTTTTCATTATAAACAACACGTATAGCTCTACTATCCCCCTTAAAGGAGAACTCGTCGACGATTTCGTTTGTAATCAAAATTTTATTTCTTTAGTAGCTAAATTATATTCAAATGAATTTAAAGTAATATAATTAATTTAATTCTTCTCTAAGTATAAAATTTTTCCATCTGTCTACGTATATCGATTCAAATGACTATTTCAATTAAATAGTTTTATAACAGTATGACGTGTCTTTTGTTTAATTAAATAATTACCCAAAAGTGATATTGTTGTAAATGTTAAATAAGAATTGTTTCTTAAACTATTCGTCTTATAGCGAACGATACAATTTATAGTAGAACTCGTACCTTATATATCAGAATGTTTATTATTTATATCATTAGGTTTCATAGTGTCTCTACCTTTAAATTATTATAGAACTTCGCAAAAATACAATCTTAATTTTTTTCAGTTCATGACTATCAAATAGTCACCAATGGAAAGACGAATTTATTACTGTTCAAAGATTATACTTTTTCACTACAAGGCCTGAATTACTGGCGATGCTCGAAGAAGAACTCCGGCTGCAGATGTACCATCAGACTGACAAATAGAAGAATATGCAACTACAGGCACAACCATAACCATCCGCCGCCCAGGCATATTGTTAGGGATGGCTTTTATGTAAAAATATCTACAAATCTGAATATTAATCGTAGAAAGTGTAATAGTAGATAATATTATAGGTCAAAGTGGATTAAAATAATTTTGAAAATGCAATTCTTTGCATGTATGATTAAGTTCTTTTCGACGTTCGTTAATGACGCACAATGATCTTTGTGCGTCAGATATGTTTCAATTTCAATTTTATATAGTAGTAGTTGAAGGGTAAGCGGTTGAGTCTATCACATTCCGACCAAAAGATATCTAACGGTTTTAAATCCTGCACCACGGGGTACCGACGAATGAGGTACCGACGAATGAATCCTTTTAATTTAGGTCAAATCGATCGCTCAAAGCCTTCAATCAATCAAAAACAGCTTTATTTCCTAGGTAATAAAAATCACATTTGAAATACGTAAATAACGTTTGTTTTCGACATTAACATTACCACCCATTCCAATTACTGAATTCACCTTGAAAAGAATGGGCAAGAAACCCAATGGCTGCTTTTTTTTACTCATCGATAAAAAGTATTGAAGTCGGTTCTGGATGTTATCATAGCAGTAGTAAAAACGGTCTATAGTAGACCCCTACTTCTACTGAGCCATCGTGGGGCGCACGAGGTCCAAGCTTTTCAATCTGAAGTGAAAATATTGAAGAGGGGGTTGCCTCAACGGTATATAAGCGACAAAAACGCGACCTAACAAATAAAAAATTCAAGTTCTAAGCTATAGTATTGATTTATATAAAAAAAAGGCAATTTATATGTTATTCGTATGGAAATTTCGTATATTATAAACTATTTGCAGGAGTTTAATAACGAGCGTACAAATATTCAGACGCTAAAGAATCATCTTGTGTTGCTTGTGCGCTTGCAAAAACAAATCTATATTGAAATAAAATCAATGCTGATAAGAAATATTCTAGTCTTACGATATTGTTGTTTTATATAAATGTTATTAAAAAAAATAAAGACAATCAATATGTAAGGCCAGTGAAAAACAATCAGTGTGACAAAATTTGAAACTACATAAATTTTGTTTTATTAAACATCTTTTAAGATTGTTCATAGTAAATCATACTTCCGTTTTTAAAGCAATTACCGTGATAGAACTGGTCACAATACGTGTGTAAGAATAAGAACTTTGAAATGCTCTATAAAATTGTTTCAAAAATTATATTTGTACTCTGTTCGTTACACTCTTTTCGAAGATACCCCACAAGTTTAATAACTACGGAAAAAATAAATAAAAACTCAAACATGTTCTCTTAAATAAAAAAAAAGAATATGAATTCTGTTTCTGAGTTAAGGTTTTATGCATTATTTACATATTATTCGTACAATCTAATTTCCTGCTTTATCCTGCAATCAGAAGATTCTAACATTTAGATGGGCGGACGGCGTTGCCACAACGGTAAAGTTGCGATCTCAACAGTACGTGGCCACTTATATGTACAATTCTGGATTCTAGGAAAGGACTACGTACTCGTGCCGTCGAGTAAGAAGAATTCGAACAAGAAACTGCTCGTATATAAGAAGTTCATGTTCTCACAATACAGCAGCAGGATCTGGTATTGCTCCAAGCGGGCGAAAGGGTGCAAAGCCGCCGTCTACATGGACAAGGACGACAAGGTGGACCACTGCAACGAGATGCACACCCACCCGCCGCCCATGTTCCACGTAACGAAGACCGGCCAATACGTTAGGATATAAAATTGTTATATGAAAATTGGATGTACGCAGACGTGTAGTGTTATTTTTGGTACACTTACAATGCGAGAAAAAGACTATACCCAATTAAAATGGTATAACTTTCACATTATTCCGTTGTAAACCTACAACTTACATGGTGTTATAAATACTAGCTACCATTAAATAAAATAGTTACACTAAATCAGAATACAATTTTAAAGGAATGGATAGGGAATATTTTAAAAGTGAAGGAATATTTGTGATTTTTTGGAGCTCGAAAACATTCAGTTAAGCGTTCCCACTGCATGCTCTGCAACACGAAGCGTTAAAGAGATTGATTTAAAGTTGTTCCAAAGTTTCGCTCTAATGTTACTAATTTGACAAGTTTCAACAGTTCAGCCTCTTTTTTGGATTGTCAAAACTATTATTAATCGTATATAATTTAATAAACTACTAGCTTGCACCCGCGGTTCCGCCCGCGTGAACATCGAATAAATTCTTTCGTCTTTTATATAGACTGATCACGCTATCAACTATAGTCCCGATATTGTTCCTTCTTTCCACTTCAGTCCTGTCTCCGCTTTTGATTCCCATCTGGTACCGACCTAGACTTCGGTTCAAAATATACATAATTAATCAGTGGCTCTGTCCGCGTGGACATACAACGAATTTCTCATCTTTCATTTTAATCAATAACGTTATCAACCATGATACCTATCTCGGTCCCATTATTGAATTCATAACAGGAGGACCCTTAGTAATGTGCTATTTTTTAATAGGAAACAATCTAAGGAACTTTTGATGCTGATCCCGGTCCTGATCACGATTTCGGTCCCCAATTGAATGTTGAATTTGAATATCGGTTTATTATTGATGTTACCAATAACCAATCGGCATAAAGCATTCGTTATAAGTCAAGAGCAAAAGCTAGTACATTTATAAATTATGGCCTATACGTTATTTTGATGTAAGAACTATATTACTGTAAAGTTTCAGCTGATTCTGTTCAACTGTTGAAACTTGATTGAGTAACAAACATACAGACTTTCACATTTATAATATTAGTAGGATTTAAAAATACTGATGATCCTAGCCAAGCAATAAAATACAGTCAACACATTGATTCATTACTACTGGAATGTAATAATCTTTGATATTTATTTAAGGGCTTCAATGCGAGCGAAGCCGCGGGTAAGAACTAGTTAAATATATACTTACTGGAATTCTAGATGGCCTTGAAGTTGCTAAATTTCAAATTTTTTACAAACAATCATACCTGCCAAAATAATTTTTTTCCCTCCCTATAAAAATTATAAAAAGTATTCTATATCCTTTCTAATACCCTTGAAAATATGTGTACAAAGTTTTATGATGATCGGTTGAGTAGTTTCTGCGTGAAAGTGTAACAAACAAACTTACATTCACATTTAAAATTTTAGAATAATGTGTTGATTTTAAAATAAATATTTTGTTAAAAATTTAGACCTGTCATTTATTTTATATTTATCTTTACGTATTCCTTTAAAAACACCATTTTTATTTCCAAAACATTGTGGTTTTGTATTCAAGTCTTTTTAATTTAGTTCTTCTTAATGAAAAACTGGAGTCGAACAATCTCAAAATGTAAAATATATCATACTTTTTTGTTTTGTATGTATCTGTTTTACCTTCAGTTTGAAACATTACTAATCTCTGATATATACTAAGGAATTCTGTTTTTGTATATATATATTCGTAGATTAATTACGTATAATTCTACGGAAGAAAGGTTTTGTTTAATATATAGTAATCCTAGAATCTTAATAGAATTGATTAAAACCTATTATTTCACTTACTTAGGTACAATGAATGCACGTATGAGGTGCGCTTTTTTGGCTTTGTGTAATGTTCCACCATTCAAGTTTTCGAACTTATTTTTTTTTTCATTTCGTTACTCTTAGATAAAAAAAAGAAAACAGTTCTAGCTGAATCTTACTACCAATAAATCAGTTTCTACCGGAATCAATTTTGATTTCCAAATTTAAAACATTCGACTCAGACTTTCTAATTTGAGTCCATATAAAAATAATCCTGGAAAAACAACTCATACAGTTTCATTTGCTGATGTTGAAATTTGAACGAATCGACCGATCTAAGTCAGTTTTGTACAATTAAACGGCATTCATCTGATTCTGGAGATTATGTGTACAATGATGGACAAAATCTATCAAAAAATTTTGGAATTATTTAAAAAAAAATTAAAAAAATTATAATAATTATTATTTCTGATCATATCTTTTCCACGAATCAACCCATCGAGCTCAGCTGCACCGCATTCCACAAAGTTTTCTAAATTCTAGAACTGTTCCGAAGTCTAGAAATTTGGAAATTGATCGGTAAAGTGGTTTCGGAAATTAGGAAGAAATAAAAAAAAGATAAAAAAAAATTTTCTTTTCATAATATGATTAATTGTTTTCTCGATTCGCATTGTGTCTTTCCGAATTTGCTCCGAAATTCTGAAAATCAAACAGAAAACAAATACTTCTTATGAAAATTTTAAATTTTCTCCGTAGAAATTTGAAAAGAATGGTCATTTTGTGTGGGATTTTTTTAAAATAGACACTTATGTGCAACAACGAATATTTTTTTTTATTTACTGCTTAAAACTTGCATTCAGTTCAGAAATGCTAATAAATTTCTCAAGCTGGAAGGACTATCATTCTTTTATTCACTGATTGCCTCTATGATAATATTGATTTTTTTTGTTAATTTAATTTAATGTAAATTTTAATCTACATTTTTTACTGACTGTGTTCTTTATTTATTGGTTTTAGGAGCACACTACGTACTTCTGCCGTCTAAAATAAAGAATTCAAAGAGAAATTCCCTCATATACAAAGGTTATTCGTTTTCCCAGTACAATACGAGTATTTGGTATTGTTCGAAAAGGCCGTCGGGCTGTAAGGCGTCAGTGCGCATGCGCATCGATGGACAGATCTACTACTCTAACGAAAATCACACACATCCTCCGCCCGTCTTTCACGTAACTAAAGATGGTGAATATGTGAAATTGTAAAAGTTCTGCGATGTAACTAATAATATTCTTCTTGTAACGTCTAATAAACTCATATAAATAATAACATGATGTAAATATATCCCTAAGTATTTCTTTCCTACTTACTTTTATTTATTTTTTTTTTTTAAAGGAAGATAATAGATATCAAAAATTTTATTCTTGTTAATTGAAAAAGCCTTATTTATAATTTATATGAAACTGCAAAAATGTCCTTTGTCCGATTGCCCTTTTCTTTTCTTTTATAATTTAAATTTAAATTTTGTTTTAATCTTTTCCAAATAATTAGTCCAAACTTTAATTACAAAAAAAAAAATATACATTTATGAAGTTGACGGAGCCTTAAATGTTCATTTTTAACGTGACAGCAAAATCCGTTTGTTTTTATATTTATTTAAAATATTATGATTTTACAGCAGTACATTACATTCGAATCGGTACTGAATGGATTTTGAGCACCGCTGAATTGATCAATAAGTTTCCAACGTAAGTCAAAACGAAAGTTCGATTGTGTTTCGGAGAGCACGTTAAACGTGCCTGTATGTTGTCACCACATTGGCGACAACAATCATTATAGGGGTCCCCAGACCCTCATCGGGCTGGCGTGGATGACCCGATGTCTAGACTCCTCGATTTGAAACAAAAACGTTTGACGCCTTTTTTAATGTCTCTGTTTTCCGATTTCAGACACAAACTACATACTCGTGCCCACCAGAAAGAAGAACCTGCTAGTTTTCAGAGGGCACACTTTTTCGCATTCCAAAACGAAGTCCTGGTATTGCTCGAAGCGAACATCCGGCTGCAAGGCTGCAGTCTACCTGAACAACGACAACAGGATTGAAAACTACAGGGACTCCCACACGCATCCACCGCCCCGGTTTTATATAACGAAGAACGGCGACTACGTGAAGATATAAAATCGCATGGCTCCTTTCCGTCAGTCAGCCTTTTGCACATCAGATTTAGTGTCTGTTTGTTTGTCCGGGCTAATCTTCGAAACGGCTGAACGGATCGTAATAAAGGGAAAGGGATAATCATAAATGAATTACGCAAGAGACAAATATCCATAGAGCATACACGTTGTCGAGCATAATGCATGTTAACTTCGATAAATAGACGTGTGCTACAGTCGACTCGATCCGAGAAGCATCACAAAACGCATGCTTCTAGGACAATTAACAACGATATTGAGTTGTTATGCAGCAAAATTCTGCGCTAATGTTCTACTAAAACGTAAAGTTTTCATGTTGACGTTGTAACCTAACGCTGATATAGGTCACAACTCAAAACCGCTGAACATACTTGATGCCGCATACAAAAATTAAATTTTCCCGAACACCTTACCGCTTGTTAACTATTAATACGAGGCCTGCTATTAATGTGTCCGGAATATCAAAAAGAAATAAACATCTATCATTTAATATGGTTTTATTACTTTTAAAAATATTCGCTATGCTGATCGATGCACTTTCGTATACGCTGAAATCAATTTTTATAACACATTTTTCATTCTGATTGAAGTATCTCCAAAACGTTCATTATGAACGCATCAACGGCCTTTTCGCGACTAGAAAAACATTGACCACGTAATTTATTCTTCACACTTAAGAATCTGTTCGTGTGGGAAAAAAACTGGGGGTATCAAATCGGGGCTGTAAGGCGGATGACCCGTCAATTCGATCTTTTGACCTTCCGAAAACCGAATTGTTTCGGCCGACGTGTAAAAGCTAGCATTTTCATGATGAAGAATGTTTCTGCGTTGTTGGTTGTTCTTTCTTATTTTTTCAATGATTTCTGGCAAACAAATGGTCGTGTACCATTCCGAATTAAGCGTTTTATAATTTTCTAGTGACACTGTAACTACATGTCCATTTATACCAAAAAACACGTGTGGCACTCGGGGACTGCCGCGGTAAAGCTATTGCATAGTGTTTTTTATCAACTTATGCAATTATAATTATTTATTTATTTTATTTATGCAGTATTTTTTTTGAGGAGGTGCCCTGACGCCGAAACTCTAAGCAGGCATGAAACACCAGATTGCGGGGCGAAGAGGGGGATTACGCATGCGTTGTAACGCCGATACAACCAATGCCACCTAGAGGCGAGTTAAGAGACAAGCGTGATATTTCAAAAAAGTCATTAAAAGTTCTGCTATTCATCGATAGATGGCAAAAGTAAAAAGTATCACCGCTGTGTCGGTCGGAGTGGGGGGTGTTAGGTTATTTTCGTTACAGAATTTCTGGATTCGGTCTCCACGCTCAAGGCCCGCGATTGAAGCTATGCAATAGCTTAAAAAAAACACGCAACTATTTGCTTTAAAGTGCTTTTGGCACGAATCACTTTGTTGGATTCGGCTTATCTTGGAATACCCACACCGTTGACTTGTTTAGTTTCGGGGTCAAATGCATAGATTCAAGATTCGTCACCTGTGTAAATATTATAAACACCTTTTGACGCACCATCATTATTTTTTTTTTTGCACCAATCGTTACGTGCTTGTTTTTGATCAATGCTCAAGTTGTGTGGAATCCAAAGCGAACAAATTTTTTTTACAGCAAAGTTTTCGTGTAATATCTTATGTATGCTCGTCATACTTATGCCCAGAGACGCCTTTATCTGGCGATATGTAACCATGACGATTTTGCATTATTAGTTCCCGCACAACATCCATATTTTGTGGTACAACAACCAATTTAGGATGACCTTTAAATTCGTCAGTGAGGATAGACCGCCCACGATCAAACTCACTAATCGAGTGATACACAGTTGTTTTCGGTGGTGCTTCATCCTCAAAAGTCGAAGTAACTTGGTCGATGCACTGCTTTTGAGTTAGCCTACGATGAAAATCGTAATAAATCATCGTACGAGAATTTGCACGAGTTAAATCAATGGTGATAAAAACACGCAATTTTCAAAATGACGCCAGAATGGTAAAAAAATTGAGTTACATTATGTAAACTGTATTCTACAACCAAGGAGTTCCGTTTTTAAATGTCGTAATTAATTTTTAAATATTGTTCTGTATGTGGCCAATTCCGGATACATAAATAGCAGATCCCATATGCTTCATTATCTATAAATACAAATATGGCTTACATTATGTAAAACGGAAGAAGAAGAAAATTGAGCATGCTTTCATATGGTTCTGCTCACATATTAAACCTGAAATAAGATTTTGTTGAAACACATTAGTATAAAATAAAACTGTATTAGCATTGCTTTACAAGTAGTACGTAAAACTGAAAAATATTTTTTTCTGATATCGTTACTTTAATTCAAACATAAATAGAGATAATATTTAGAATATTGAAAACATTTTTGTTAAATAAAGGATATTATTATAATTCATTATTTTTATCAGTTATTTAAATCTTCAGTCGTTTTCAAGTCCCATACATCCACAAAATTGGAGTCCACTATAAGCAATTCCAATCATTTCATGTCTGTCTCTCTCCGTTTCTAGGCAGCGATTACATGTTCGTGCCGGGCAGAAAAAAGAATTTGCTCGTATACAAAGGATTCACGTTTTCGCAATACAGCACAGGCGTGTGGTACTGCTCCAAGAGGTCCAAGAGGTCGCTGGGGTGCAAGGCCGCGGTCTACATGAACAGGGACAGCCAAATCACGCACTATCACGGCGTGCATATGCATCTGCCGCCCAGATTTCACATAACGCAGGCGGGCGAATACGTTAAGTTATAATAGTTTTTTTTTTTGTATGTAATCTATTGTGGTCTGTGTGGTCAAATGAAATTGGTACATCTCAAAGTTTTGATATTTATTTCGATTAGCGAAACAATGGAATGCAGTAATTGTATTGGTGTAATAGAGAAATTAACGAAATATACGATTTTGCGACTTGTATAATCGTGATTGTCTCGTCAAAGTCAGGAAAATGTTTGTGGGTTTCGTAGCGAATAGCATTTTGATAAAAATGTTCCATTGTATATCTTATAAAACATTGTATATCTTACGGTTTTTTTCTATATCGACGTCCCTTTTTTTTGTCACCTGTTTCGTTCCTTATTCGTCCAAAAGAGCTCATCTCCGGCTATTATGTTTAAGATTGTTTATAGATTTGTTTCTATAATTTTCCATAACATATATTATACCATTGAAGTAGGAAAGCCCACCTGCCACGTTTTACTAGAACTATTTCATTGCAATGCAATATTTGTTATAGGAATCGAGTGTGCTTCGTGAACAGTATTTGGCCTGAATTAAGGGGAAGGTTTTTCTACGACAATATATTATACTTACAAATTACCATATAACGATAAGGCAAAGCGAACGTTCTGAGAGTTCTAATACCTATACAATTCAATGGTAGAGCTCTGTTGCGGACAACTTGGCTGCAACTCAAAAATCGGGCAGGTCAGCCAGTGACATACTTAGTCTAGTGAAGGAGAGCTCCGGTGTTCCACTTCCCCTCTCCCCCTCCGACAACCCCATACCATTTCGATTAGATATCCTATTCCCTGCCAATAGGATGGTAAAGGACTGGCAGCGAGTGTCCATGGGCGGCGATGACTATCTGTTCTCTGATGGCTCGCCTACTCGTTTGCCCCTTGAATATGCTATAAAAAATGTATGGCGGTGGTGGAGGGCAGTGGTGGTGAGCTTTTCTACTTCTTTGACTTACGTGTATATCAAACTTATTGATAAAAGTTAAGCAAAGAGTAAAGGTACAAGGAAATGTAAATTTCTATCTAATAAGTAATTACTGCAATATTCACACTTTTTAATGTTTCCTTAGTCTTATTATATTATCAGTATGAATATTATACATCCTAAACAATGGTTCTCTGTAGGCATACTAACACATCTCTGTGAGCAATCAATTATAATGATTTTTTTTAAAATAATTATTGACTTTCAAGTACAATGTGGAACATGATTTGCAAGTACTTCATATACTTGCCAATACTTGTAGTTAGCGGCCTAATATTTGATATAAGAGTCTCACTGTATCAAAATAAACAATGTCAGCTTACCTTAAAAAATATTTAATTTTGGGAGATTATGTAAATTACGTAGAACAATCAAATTTAGATTTTTTAAATACTAACAGCACTGAAAGTTTTTTACAGAATCATAAAATATTAAAAATAATGTAAAACTTTAGAAATTATGTTGTGCAATAGATATGTTTTGCTATTAAAATAAAAAGCATAGTATGCATAAATATCTATAGAGCAAAGTTGTTTTGTATATTATTTGTTATTTTCTCAGCTAGGTTTTATGATTTTGAGACTTTTATTTTTCATTCAACTCACTGAAATTATTTTTTATGTATTTATAAAATAATATATAAAGTCTAATGAAGCTTTAGTAAATAAAAATTGACTATTGTTTAATTCTTAATATTTGTTTTTATCATTTTTTCTTATGAAACTATATATTTTTTTAATTATATCACACATCAATCCATTTTGAACTCTTGACATACAAACAGTATGACATTTCGATAAGAACTTATGATATTCCTTTCCAACAATTACATTTATATTCGCACCTATCGCTGCATTTCAGACGAATATGTCCTTGTACCGACAAGAAAGAAAATGTTGCTCATATACAAAGGTTACTCGTACTCCCAGGATAAGAACGCAGGACGCTGGTATTGCTCGAAGAGGGCGGCGGGATGCAAGGCGGCCGTATACACGAACAGACACGAGCGCATCGAGAGGTACAACGATGCGCATACGCATCCCCCCCTCCCAAGTATTACATAAGCAAGACTGGTGACTACGTAAAAATCTAAATATATTATAAGCAAAAAAAAATAAATAAATAAATTAATCTTTTACATCTCTTAACAATACGTGTATTATTTACTCACACGTGTCAATGAAATTCACTCGGAGTTTAAGGGGGAATTGATACTAACAACCTTACGCTGTCGAGAAATTGGAAACTAAAGGAGACAGACGATGTACCTTGGTGTACAAAATTAAATATATAACGTACTAAAGTAAAATTTCTAAATAAATTAATTGTAATAAATTAAATGGCTTATGGAATCTGTGTTGTAGATTGTAAGAATAAAATCAGAAAAAACAAGATTTTAAATTCAATTAAAAATATGAGTTTATTCAGAAAAAAAATCTGGACAAAAATCCGGTTGATCTTGCCGGCCCAAAACTTCCCGTTTTGTTTTGATTAATAATAATCATTGTTCTCTTTTTCGAGGTCAATATGTTCACTTTCAAAATTATTAGAGATATAAAAAAATAATGACCCAATTATTATTGTTCAAATATTTTGTGAAAGATATCTTTCGAACAAAGCAACTGATTTGAACGGGGCCTGCCACATCCGTGGTTCAAAGTAGCTACTTTTTTTGAACTCAAAAAATATGGACATTTGAAAATTTGATTGATTTAGAAATAGAGTATTTTGAATATAACTTTTATTTTTAAATTTTTCGATAAAGATATCTTTAGATTAATTTAATCGATTTCAACTAAACTTACTCCTTTTAAGTTCAAAAATAGATTTCATTTCAATCTTAATAAAAATTAAAATTAATGCAAAAAAAAAAACCTAAATAAACGTCATTAAGTAACGTAATCACATTTGTGTCAAGCTACTTTTTTATGTTACTAGGCATCATAGCACTTGCATGTTGACACAGTTACGTGTGGTGCTTCAACCTGCTCCCGATAACCTGTAATAAAGGTTTTAAATACATTTTTAATAACGGCTTTTTAATACATCCTATGTCATTTTAAATTAACCTACTACAACGCACAAAAAACACTGAACTAATTCGTGTAACTCATATAGGTACGCCTATTGTTTCAGACTACGTACTAATACCGTCGTCGAAGAAAAAAAATCTGCTCGTACACAAGGGCTACTCATTCTCCCAGCAGAACGAATCTCATCGCTGGTATTGTTCCAAAAAAGGGGAGGGGTGCAAAGCGCGCATTCATTTGGGCGTCGATGGAAGCATTAAATATGTTTCGGGCGAACATTCGCACGAACCGCCGAGGTTCCATGTCTCGAAACACGGCCAATACATCAAATTATAAAGCGTCACTACTTAATTGCAGCGTTTAGATTTTTGTATATGATTTAAAGCGAATACTCAAATAACAATACAAGTAAAGAAATTTCTTTAATTTGTTATTTTGAATAAATTAATCAATGTATTTCATACGCAATAATGTTGTTGACGGTTTTTTCCTTCTCATAGTAAATAACTACATTTTTGCATTGGGACAAAAAAGACATGGTATAGAGCCACGCTGTGGCCAACTAGGCTACAGCTTGAAAGTGGGCCCGTCCGACCAGTGAAATACCAACTGTCACCGAATACAGACATGAAGAGACAGTTTCTGCTGTTTCGTTTTGCCCAGTGAGCGAGAGTTCCGATAGCCCAAGGGCTGCGGTGGTCACCTTCTTTTTGGTGGCCTGCATGCTCGTTTGCCCTTTGACCTGCTATAAAAAAAATGTGTAAGACCTACATATTTCGGAACGCAAACTATACAAGATTATAACATTGCTCTAATATTCGGAAATATAGTGATTTAGTGCACATGGATACAAGTACTATAGAAAAATCGAACGGTATAAGAACCTTATAGTAGCGTCGAATATGTCAGGGTATAAGACCAGTGGTTTTCGTTTTTCTTTTTGTTTTTCTACAAATAAATTAGAGTAATCGTCATAAATTTCACTAATAAATCCAACTAATTGTGCGTATTTGTATTACGAGTATGTAGTCAACAATATAATACAATCCCATACTTATTTTGTGTAAACATGAATAATGCATATATATTTGTGCTCTAATTTAATTTAATTAAAAACTGAACGGATGATATTGTGTTTAGATCTATAATAGTTTTAGAGCATACGTAAAGTCTAGACGAAATGGTGACAAATATTTCTTTTGTGAAGCAGAACTACGTCCGTGACGTTGGACGTTACTACTTCAGAGTATAACCGTTCGACAATCGATTGAAAATGGTTTAATTTTTCATAATCGTTGCACCAATCTGTTTTAAAATTGTGTATCTCGTATGATAGATTCTTATCCAAAAATCCATTGTAAACTAAATAGAAAAAGAAAATAATACACTTTTCAAGACCGATGATGAAGATGACGTACTTATTTCTATGTTAAATGATTATTTAGATAATTACACAATCACACGCTACGATCACATCTTTCTCGTTAGATTTTTAAAATATTTTGTTTCTTGTAAATCATTCTGAGTACCACACAAACTGATCAATCATATGCTATTGTAGTAATAGCTATTGAATTTGTGTTAGCAAAGAAGCCATATTCAAGATTCTTGCAGCAGTCAGAGTCAAGCCACGATACCGGACCATGTCCAACCGGCGGCCAGCGGCCAACATTTGTTTTGTGCACGCACCGACTACAACTATCCAATTAAGTTTCGCACAGCAGAACAAAATTTATATTACCGAATGGAGAACGGGTACAATCGTTCCGGCCCTCGGTTCGCCGCCACGGTACAACGCAAGCGTTCGGCCGTACGTTAACTCGCTCCCTCTCAACCTTGTTTATTAGTATTTATTACTGCACTACGAAGAAGCTTTATTATACGCAGCGTTTAGTAACGCTGGTATATGTAATAAAACGCGCGCCAAAGTAGAACATTACGTGTTCCGATAAGTTAATCTATCGAATGCATTTTTTCACACACCGCCATTTTGATCTCTCACCGTATATAGGCTTCCTTTTACGACTGCCGCACGGCGTTTGCTTCTATTCGCTTTTAGATATAAAATAGCTTGTTCTCTTCTATGACAGTAAATAGTAGAAAATGATCATGCAGAAGTAGATTCTTCCTTCTGATCGTTTAAATGTAGATTTCTGTATTTATTATAAATACTAATATTTTTATTCGAACGCTAAAAATGATATGGTGTCAATATTTACGAAACTCCTTATACTTACAATGGAGCTTTGATTATTAATAGATATTTGTTTTCAAATGAAACAAAAATCTGCATTATTTAATTTTATCATATTACTTTCAGGCAAGGATTACGTTCTGATACCGACTAAGAAGAAACATCTGCTCATATACAAAGGTTATTCCTTTTCACAACAGCACGTCTTTAGAAATTGGTACTGCTCCAAGAAGGCCAAAGGATGCAAAGCCCGTATCCACATGAACAACGAGTGCGAGATAACTTCTTATGATGACAACCACACACACGAGGCTCCAAAATTTTATGTCACCACCGGCGGTAAATATGTGAAGCTATAGCTTAAACAGAACCATAGTACCGATAATTGCGAAAAAAAAGGCTTACGCTGATCTGTGATATACTTGTAAACATATATATATACACACAGCTAATGAAGATGTCGAAAATTCATGGTTATAAAAATTTCCTGAACGTTTTACCGATGACTGTATAACGGTTATGACGTCATATAAGTTGTGGTGCAACGTAGAAGAGAATGTATACACACGTTGCTCCAATGCGTGTTGAGTACTTCACATCATTGAAGATATAACAATAGGTTTTTCAGCGAGTAATAACGGTTTTTTTTTCAAGAATCATCACTTGCTTTGACGCTTTACATGGACTACGCCTGGGTCCCATAAGTTTTACAACACGTAAACCGCAAATATTTGGAATCACTTCATTGTTCTGTTTACAAAATATTTCAAATATTTGCGACGCTATCTAAAATTAACACACTATCTATGTTTTAAGGTTAAGCATGCGCGGATACAATTATATAAAATCGGACAGTTAATTGTTGACCTATTGTATGTAACATAAAGAGGTTTGTAAATTCATAAAGAATAATATACCTAGACTTTTGTTTAGGTTACAGAAAAAAATGGTGAAAGAAACTCTTCGTAATTCAGGGAAAATTTTTGTATGTATAATGTTACTTCAAAAAAATTAAATGTTTGTCATCAACAAAAATATTTGTCTTGGTTATATAACTTCATAAGATTTTTTATAAACTCCTTAATAGAAAAAGTTTATAACTAATGATGATGTAAGCGCAATCAAAATTATAAGCTTGTCCACTTATTTTAATAGTGTTTAATGAACACATACTTATGAATTAATTCTATTCAACTTTAAATAAGGAGATTTAAATATCATTGCTATGCCTCAAAATCTTATCATTACATTTTATACACGAGTTATCAAATAAATTATAAAATATGGCATGTTATATAGACATTTTCACATTTGTTTTTGAGTTATTTTTGTAATTAATAATCAAAATTCAACATATTTAGATTATTATTTAATGATAGTCATGTATTTAAGACATCTCTGATCCTGTCTCTACACTCGTTTTCGTCCTCAGTTCCGTTCTCAATTTCGATCTCGGTCCCTGGTTCGATTCTGATTCTAGTCCTTTTCTCGATTTTGTTCCTCGTGGCGCTTTCAATTCCGATTCCGCTAATAGTCCCAGTTCCGATTTGAACGATGCCGGATGTAAATTCTAATGTCAAAATAAAATATAAATTATATTACTCTGGGATGGAGTACGACTCAAAGAATCATTAAAGTCGTCTTAGAATATAAATTCATGCATGAAGCCAGGGATAAAAGTTAGCAGTCTTATTTACTCAAGAACAATCCAAATATCTATTAGTAAAAAAATTTTTAGAATCGGTTCATTAGTTCGGTTTAGTAGTACAAATACGCGGATGAAACCAGGGTCAAATGCTAGTTTATTTTTAGAAATCTCTCCGAACGTGCATACCAAACCACCAAAGTTTTGCAATCGGATCAATGAGTTAGCACGCATAAAGGACAGACATACATTGATTTTTATTTACATAGATAAAAATAATTCAAAGAATATTTTTGGATACGAATTATGTACTTGTGCCGTGTAAAAAGAATCAACAATTGATATACGAAGGCCATAGTTTAAAACATTTACGTAAGCTCTGGTATTATTTTAGAAGATGCAAAACTCGTATTCGTGTGAACGACAAAGATGAGATTTTGTTTTGAAATAGTCCACCTTTCATGTTTAATGTAACAAAAGCCAGGAAATATGTAAAGATATAAAATTGCTAACTGATTTTCGGGTAAACTGAGACTAATCTTACAAATTATTTTATTACATACCAGCTGTAATTGTACGGGCCCCACAGTTTTTATTCGAATATGTATGAGCTCCGTCAGGAACAAAGTGGACTGTATGTGTTTGAAAAAGTAATGAAGAAATATAGGACGTCACTATCCTTGCGGCACAACGCACGAATATTTGCCGCTGTGAAATTACACAGGTTAAGGGGCGAATTGGCGTAAAACAGGAACGCGGGGAAGAAGAAATAGGAGGAAGACGCGCATCGCATTATTTGCAGGCAATAAACAGCGGCAAAGATCCGTGCGTTATACTGTACTTTCTCAGGCCTCGGCCCTTCCACGGCCCTGTTGCAGATGTCGATCTCGTTTCATGAGCACTATTTTTCGTCCTGTACTGGTCTTCGTATTGACGAAGATTATAATTGCTTATAAGGCGCTACTTGTATTGACAAGTAGTGCCTTATAAGCATTTATATTTTTTACAATGAAAGCTTCTACAGCGAATAACTAAATGCGTCCATTACGGCAAACATGCGAAAAACTTACGAATCGAGAGCGAGAAGGGAGAGGAGCGATAAGGAAACAGGAATAACGGAGCAAACAAAAATCTAAGAAAAATTAGAAGCGACGTTTTCCCCACCTCTGACTTTTCCCAAAAGCGAATAAGTAAGATTGCGTGCACTGAACATTCGAGCGACACCACAATTGGGAATACTTGAGACTAACGAAATTCACGTGACGTCACAATTGACTAAAATCTACCGTAAAGGTGTTCTTGATAACGAAGAAGGCCGTAGCGAGCATGTGTACCTAATAGTCCTGTTAATTTTAATTGTCGACCATATTCAGCAGTACCACTTAATGTGCTAAGTGCACTTGTGTCGATATATGATTACATAGACGACTGAGTGCCCGTTGTTCTCTCGTATAGACATACGCCGCGTTCAGTACGATTTATTTTCCTGAATTCCATATTCTTTCTTGTGTCTGCATCTAACTGTGATAATACTATTCTATGTCTATCCCTTGTTCTGTACACCAAATTTTAAAAAAATGCTCAATACAAGCTGAGTTATTACAAAAAAAAATCATCAGGATCTATTCGTTACTATGACAAATCTCAAAGACTTCAGTTACATTTTGCTTCTAATAGGATTTACATTGTTACAGGCATACTTTTGACTACAAATGGGTCATGTAACGAACTACTTATAAACGTGAAGGGTCTAACCTTATTTTGAATGCTAATTTATAAACTTACAAATTACGTGTGCAAGAAGACTACGAATCTTGTGCTTTTTCTTCTCAAAATATAAAAGAGATTTTTTTCATAAATTCTTGTATTGTAGATATACGTTGATATATTATTTAGTGAAAAAAATTGTAATTTTACACATTCACTTAACTGACGAATCTATTATTCGTTTTGGATTCCACATGCTTCTCTGAACACAACACAATTAAATGACATAAAAAATTTTGTAAGCCATATTACAACGCATATTAATACAAAGGCATTGCAATATAATTCTATAAAACTGTTTCACTTAAACTGTATGATATTAATTTCTTCCCCAAAGTACTTTTTTCGATTTCTTTTTTTTATAACTGTCGTCTCTTAATATATCAATTTTTGTTTTTTTAAATAAAGTTACTTTTGAAATCTTATATTTCCTTATTTGATACGAAACTTACAAAAAATTTAATCTTTTACTACTTTTCATCCAAAAATTATACCGCAAAGAAGGCATCACTTATTTCTTGCAGATTACATACTGATACCGTCGAAGAAGAAGAAGTTGCTACTTTACAGAGGCTACACGTTCTCGCAGCTCAACGACACCAAGCACTGGCACTGCTCGTCGAAACAAGCCAAAAATTGCAGAGCTAGGATCCGTTTAGGCGGGAAGGGCGAAATTTTGTTGTGCGACGACCGACACACGCACGCGCCCCCGAAGTTTCATGTGACTAAGACCGGTGAATACGTGAAGATATGAACGGATATATCTAGAAAGACAACTATAGATGTACAAAAAAGAGAAAATGCACAGTTGCCTACTATTTCGACAGCGAAAAATGGCTGAAAATGTACATTTTGTCTCTGTCTCATATTTTACGATACCATTATGCGGCGCCAAAAAAAAAAGAAAGGAAGGAACATTATTTATCATCTGATATTTCAAACGAAATGTCGAAAAAAACGAAGACAATTAGTCCTATTTTTTTACAATCAACACGTACTAAACAAGATGAAGTAGTCTTAAATCAATTATTTTTGTTTTTTGGTTTAATGTATGAAAACAATCATAATATATTTTTCTTCATAATAAAGCTTATTATAGTAATCACCTAAAATTAAAATTAATATGAATCTTTAATTACATAAGGCCATGAAAATACACATGAAATAAGTTGTTAACTTTTAAAGACTACAGAATATAGTAATATAATCCTTTATTAATATTTATATAATAAAATAAGATAACGATTCGTTAAATAAACATTACTATATTTTTGATGAACATGGTAACTTTTATATACATTTGATACAAACAAATTCAAATATAATAAACATTTTTTTTTTGGAATAGGTTTAATCTATTGTATCATTTCCTTTTAGAGGTAATTAAAAGATTTATATAAATATGAAATAAATAATAAGTAAAAAAAATAAAAATGATTCCATTAGTACAAGAACAGTCTTTATTGTTAAGCGACCGAATAATGTGACAACGCAAGAAATACGAGACTGGTGTTATTTAAGTCTATTTTTGTAAATCGGTTTGTATCTCAGCTTTCGATACTACCTACTTTAAATGAAGAAATACAAAATACTCATCGAATATTCATTATAATACGTGACTGAGCATATATTAGAAATAAACTAAATGTTGCTTATCAAAAATAAGAAATACCATCTTTTTCATAGCTTTTCCTTGTCATTTTTTCATTTTTTAACAGAAAACTGCTCTTTCGTAATGAAAGGTGTGACGAAACTACACTGAATGCAATGAGTGCTAAACTGTCCGTTTTAGCACTCATTTACTGTGGCCATTTTTGAGCGCGGAACTGTGCATCTTCCCTTTTTTATAGATCAATAATGTCAACCGTCTGGTTCATGTTTCGGGCCACCGTTGGTCACTGATGGTCCGATACCGTAATTCGTAAAAATCTGGGAAAGACTTATCTACAGCATTGGATATTCAGTGTTTGAAACGAATGCAAGTGTCTGGATACACAATTCTTCATCATTGCATTAGATTTACTCTAAAAGAACTTTATGGAGAGAAAATGTTTGTCCAGATATGTTTGCCCTTAGCAGATTGCTGTTTTTTTTTGCCATAATAAAAATATTACAGTGAAGAGGCTCTTATATACTTGTTTATACATTTTCGTATGTAATTTGAAACATTCTTGGTCGTTCCTTATATTTTGTCGCGTCAAATAAAATTGTGCTTAATAGTTGTCGGCTTTTACTGTATACCGTAAACGATATATTCTATAATTTTATTTCAGGTGCATGCATGCATACATACGATGAGTATCATCAAAAGGTAAAAAAAGGAAATATGATAGATTGTTGTATGAACAATCTGTCAAATGCCACGGTTTATTTAAGGTTTTGTTTTTATGAGGTTAACCCCATTTTAAGAGAAGTTATCTTTGTTATGAGATTAATGTACTTTCATATTCTATTCAGATAAACAATATATATCTACTGTGTGAAGTAATAATTTCATTTCTGGCCAGTCCAAACATTAGTTGGTTCGGTGCATAAGGAATTTTTCCAGTTTAGGGATGCCGAGTTCTCATTAGCGCTTCCCGACTTTTAAAATGAGGTATTATGGCCGTATCGATGACAGGTAGTTGTCGCGGGCTAACGCACTGTGTCCAAATACACAACTTAAGATAATTTAATGTCCAATACAGACAAACATAGGAAAAATGTTGAACAATTTTTTTCTTCTTTGTTATTAAGCTTTTTTCGCTATCTATTTCCGTTTAGTTTACCGGCTTATGACGTCATTCTAAACCGTATGAAAATTAAATTCCGCTAATCAGATACAAAATCATTCCATTATAGATCGTTTGATTGCCTTTCAATTTAGATAAAATTACGTGTTCATTAGAAAAAAAAAGTATTTTTATTAAGCTATACGTATACACTTCATATATACTATAGTTGTTGTTCACAATTTATTATTGAAACGTCTTCGGTAATCAAATGTTCGTTTTACAGATTCGAATTACTTGCTTGTGCCCGCTAAAAAGAAATATCTCCTCATATACAGGGGATATTCATTCTCGCAATGGCACGCTTCGAGGTACTGGTATTGCTCCAAAAAAGCCACCGGCTGCAAAGCTCGGATTCATCTCAACGACAAAGATCAAGTAGCTTTTTACGACGGCATGCACACGCACGAACCTCCCAGGTTTCACGTGACCAGCGCCGGAGAATACGTGAGGATATAAAACTAAGTTGTCGATCAAGCTGCTGTGTGGCTGTAGCTGATGGAGGTCGCTTGGCCTTGACTCGGCACACGTACCTAATTAAACTAAGACTGTTCTTCTAAGAAATACTTTGTCTTTAATTTCTCTGTGAAGATTAATTTCTTTTAGATCGTTTTTGAAGTGAAAACTTCTTTTGGCGCACCGCACACAGATTTTCTTGTAGGTAGTAAGTTACGCTGATCCGTCACGCTCTGAGGTGACTCGATCGGGTGAACTCGGGACCGCCGAGTACACCCGAGCGAGAAAGATACAGTCAGCTGCTCTTCGCTGTTGTGCCGCTGTGTTTAATATATTCAATTCATACGTTATAGTCGTCTTTATTAATTTAATAGTTATTATTGGTACGCAATAATTATTATTTTAACAATAATTTGGATTACATTGTGAGGTTAGTGTGTGTAGTTAGCGGTTTATCGTACTAATATTATATATTGAATAAACATTATAAAAATCATAATTATTGTTATTATTATTATAAAAAGTAATTCGATCGTATAGGTAATTTAAATATGTCAAACGATAAAAATGAAAGTATAACAAAATACGGAACTACAATTGATGGAGTTTTTTCTAGATATATAAGTAAAATGCAATCGAAAGTATTTATTTCTTATTTTAGTTATCACAAACCCATTGTATCTTTTGTAGAATACGATAACGAAAATAAATAATTTGATTTATATAAAATTTAATAAACATTAACTTTAATTTCTGACTTGTTTCTCACATATTCTACTAATACGATCCATAATAATGCTACATAACACGTAATATTATTTACTATATATATATATATAAATTTATTGCGATTGCCAAGGAAGTTTTCACTTTTGCCGTGCGCTCTTAAGCACACACTTTATTTATACCAATAAAATCAGAAATAATTAAAGATAAATTGAAACTTTTAAATCGAAGTATTAGATATTTTGAGTCAACTGTATATGTAATTAGAAATCCGTATAAGATATTTTTTCGATGTTTTTGTAACTTTTTTCCGAGGTACGTACCAATGCATCTTTTTTGTTACTGTATATTGTTTTTGTATAGTAGATTTTTGTATTAACTTTTTAATTCAAAAAATAATAGACACTGTTATAGGAACATTATATGTCATAATTGATAATTAAGTCCAACAATGTAAGGTGATTCGGTGGTATCCAATAAATATCAGCATATTAATATGTATAAAATTAATTTTGATAAAAACCTACAACATCAACAGACTAACAGATAACGAGGTGATTAAATAAGCAGTGTTTCCTTTTTGTAATTTTGGAAAGGGTGTACCCCTTTCCAATAAAAAAACCATCATCGTAATCGGTTGGCGTGATATTGAGTTATATTAAAAAAAAGAATCGCGAACCTCCTCCTTTTTTTTTGAAGTCGGTTAAAAATGCACATTTTCCAATCATTTAATAAATATACAAATATAAAAACACAGTAAACAAAGCACAAAGAGAATTACTAAACTAAGTCCTACGTGTGAAAACAAGTTAAAACAGAAAAATCGTTTATTATTAAATATAAATTTTGGCGTACATTTAACCATTAGCTAAGGACGCGGCTATCCGTAACAGATATGTTTATGGTGGAATAGAATAAAAAAAATACGGCATTTGCTTATACACATGATTTTTATATGACGCAATTATTACAGACATGGTAAGTTCTTTTGAGAAGCTTAACAGAACAAATGACCTTGCTGAATTAAGGCACGCATGAAAACCGATGAGGTTTACGTCACGAAACATCCATCTGGCATCAGAAGCAGGGCCGCCGTTGATGCCGCGGACCGTCAAAGCGCACACGCGTACTTTATACACTCCGAAGGAAAGACGCGTACGCGCTAGTGATAGGGAACGAAATTGATGAATTTCGTTTAAGTTTTGGAATTTTCAAAACAAATCTCCATAAAAGTAAAATTTTCGAAATAATAGCATTCCTCGAAAGTTACTTCGTATAATTCGTATATATTTTTTAACGAGCGTGTGTTAGTGCCAGTACCTGGGCAACCGTGCTTTATTCGATGTCTTTTGGTGAGTTTGCCGTGGGATAACTTCTCATGGTAAAAATTGGATATGTTCATTGTTAACAATAAATATTTAGATGCTATCTGGTGCATGCATTTGTTGTTGAGAAAAAATGATATAGCAACATTGTAATTTCTTCAAATTTCTGCAATATGGCTTTAAATAGACAACGTTTCGATTTTTTTTTAACTCGTTTTAACAGGTAAGCCACCTATATTATTATGACATTATATGCGTTTATTTATATTTATTATATATATATAAATAAACGTGAAAAGAAAACTTTATCAAAATAAAAAAAAATATTTTGAAAATGTTACATACATGAGAATTATTGAAATATACTATGAAGATTTTGGATAGCCTATATGTTTTTTAGACGTGCATGATATCATGGTTTATTTGTATCGAATGGAATTAGCTATACTGTTTTGGAAATTGTTAAAAAGCACATATGTTATTCTTCAAAGTTTATCCCAGAATAATAATACAAATTTTCTATAGTTTTGATGTAGTATCTTTCTTTATTATAAACTTCACGGTAGCTCATTGGGTTCCTCGACAAGGTTTTTTTCTACTTTATCGATAACAGAAAGATAAAGAAATAATGAAATGCAAAATCACCCTAATTCTTTTCAGATGTGCATTACGTTCTTGTGCCGACCAAGAAAAAGAACTTGCTCATATACAAAGGGTATTCATTTTCCCAATGGCAGGCTTCGAGGTACTGGTACTGCTCCAGGAAGAACACCGGCTGCAAGGCCCGTATCCATCTGAACGACAACGACCAAATAGCGTTTTACGACGGCATGCATACACACGATCCGCCCAGGTTTTACGTGACGAAAGCTGGCCACTATGTAAAGATCTGAGATTAAAATGTAGATCCCGAAGGAATCGAAGTGTCAAATAAAATGAAAATTCCTTTTATCGACTCTGAAATGAAATATTACATTCTTTAATAAAATGTCGTAGTTGAATATAATGTAACCACTATTGTTATTACATGTAATACATACATACATATAACATTTAACTATTAAACTAGATCTGAAAGATATAATATATATATATATATATATATATATATATATATATATATATATATATATATATATATATATATACAGTAGTAATAAGGAGCAGTAAACCATTTCGCTAGAAAGTTTTAGCCAATTGAAATTCCTCTTTCATATTAATTAATGTCTTGTTGAGCACTAAATTAAGACTTTAAAAATTATTACCACTAGTGATCATGGAAAACCTACTCTTCATATAAAATATATCTCTTTGTACTGGATAGAACATTATTTTTTATTTTGTAACATTCTAGTTTATCTTTATCTTCTACAATTTTTTAAAACTATTCTCAGAGCTATTTTTATTGTGGCTTGATGTCGAACAATTAGGTTGGGTTTTTAAGGGGCTTGATTTATAAAGTACTGTGAAAAAATTCATAGCGTGTTTATAATTTTAATATTTAAAAAGACAACGCTGTCATTTTTAAATAATGAATATTTAGAACGAAATTTACTTTGTCTTACTACTCAGCCAAAGTTGGATATCATTTCTAGAGTAGTACGATTTTGTTAATTTTGTTGTTTTCTCTTTTTCTCGCACAAGTCTAGTGTTAGAAAAGGATACTAGGTATTTTACAGATATTGATTTAAAAGTGAAAATCAAATTCATAACGCTTTGTTCAGTCTAATAAAATTATCTTCGAGACAAACTTATACTTTTGGATTTGCTCGTAATTATTTAAGGAGGCAAGACAAAGTTCCTGTTATTTTCTTCGCTTGGAGAATTTTGAAAGAAATGTACTGATTTCTTTGAAATTTATCGAATTTAATTGATTTTCATTCCATTTACTATAATTTTTGTATGCTCTTTTTTTACTGGACTGACGATTCGAAATATCATTATAGTACTGTATCCAAAGCATTTAATTTCATGTTTTGATTATTTTAGATAATTACTTTCTCGATTATTAACAAGATTACTTTTTCTATAAAACCAAATTTTCAATTCTCTATCGCTTTCCTCACTAGTTTGTTTGAACTATGACGAAATTCAGTAGCAAAAATAAGATTGAATAGTTGTTCAGGGCACTCCTCGTAATATATGAAATAATACATGAACAAACATGCTACGTCTCTTCGCAAAGACAACGGGTCGAGTCGGCCGGATATTGCAAAGTTGCCGACGATTCGAGACGCTCGACGTCAGATGTGGTCTGGTAGCAGAGATAGATATCAAGATGGCCCGTTCGAGACCCGACAACAGTAACCTAGATGCAATCGGATCCTCTTGTGGAGTAAGAGGCATCGCTTCGACTTAAAGTACAGTAGCGCTCTGGTAAGCACCCTTTGTTTTTTTTTTTTAGAGGCTACTTTTATTTTGCTATATAGGTGATCGCGAAACTGAACGTTCATCGAAATTCCGTCAATCGAGATTTCCGATACTTGCTGTTGCATTAAGAGGAGTGCTTCTGAAGAAAAGAGAAGGAAGAGGGGTTATTTGGCGGTAAACACGTGAAGTTTATCCCATTCCAAGATTTGCTCTAAGGTTGTGTCGTTTTCAGACACAAGGCGGTTTTGACACTCATCAGCATGGTTACGAGAAACAGTACAAAATGATCATCTGCATAGCAACGAATGTTCCAGATATCCAATAAATCGTTGATATGGAGAATAAACAGAGTAAGAGACAATACGTAGTTTTAAAGGACATCAGCAATGACGGGTTTTTATTATTTCTTAAAATTCTTCTGTGGGCTAATTGGTAGTAGATCTCCAATTAATAAAAGGAACCTAAAATTTTCGCGCAGAAACAGACTTTCTAAACGCAAAAACTAACTAATTACTAACAGTCTGTAGGTTTATTCATGTTTACATATGCTTTTATACTTAGCTAATACATTTTGAATGAAACTGAATTAGATGAAAAAATCTTTAACTCCAACTTTATAGTTAGAATTACCTAAAATATATAACATGTCCGTGGTATACGGAATTGAAAGGCCGCCTACCATAGGAAACTGAAGATTGTGTTTAATTTGTCAGTATTATGATGCAAGTTTGAGAAAAAAAATTTTTGAATATTCCGATTGTTTTTTGGTCACATTTGTGTGTGTCATAAAGTAGCACTCATAGAAAAAAAGGTTTCAGTTTCATGTTAGTGCAACAATATCCTCATATATGCACACTACTATTATTACTGTACAGATATATTAAAAAATAATAACATTGTCAATTTACGACAGTGTGTCTCCCCATAAACTACAAAAACCTCGGAAACAATATGTTCTATAATACGTGGGGCGCAATAGAAGTTTCTGGTACTGTTCACTTAGTTAAACAATATTTAAAAAGTAAGTACTACATTTGAAAATGGAATTCTTTGGCTATAGAATACAATTTGTTTCATTTAACTGTCAATTGTTTTTACATTGTGGCGTCATTTTATAAATTATGTATTATAATTATGAATTTAAGTCATGAAGAATTTCGTAGTATAATTTTCAACGATTGTAAGTGTAATTTAACAGCTCAGCAGAGCCTCGCTCGGATTCAAACTGCTTTTGGAGATGAAACATCATACAAGACGACAATTTATAATAGTTTGCAGAATTCAAGTACGGTCGTGTCAATCTCAGTGACGAATTTCGTGATGTTCGCCCATTCACCAGTGTGAACAAAAATGTGCGCCGTATGATTGAAACAAACAGGCACGTGACCTACCATGAGATTCGAGCATCATTAGGCATAGGCAGTAGTCAAATAATATCAATCCAACACTAACATTAGAGTATGAAAAAGCTGTGTTCGCGGTGGATTCTACACAATTTGACTGAGGCTCAAAAATGGGACCGCGCCACTTGGCACAATGCCATGCTTACTAGATTCAAGGAAGGGGCGTAAAATTTGGCGTGGGACATAGTAACAGGTAACGAAACATGAATTTATTGCTGCAACCCTAAAACAAAGCGGCAATCGACCGTATGGGTCTATCGAGATGAGTCGAAATCAACCAAAGTGGTGCGCAAGCGAAATGCTTCTAAGCAAATGATTGCTTCTTTTTGTAATAAAATAGGACTGGGTGGCTACTGTTGCATTGGAGAATTGTCGTACCGTAAATAGTGATTGCTACATGACCATTTGTTTGCCGGAAGTTATCGACGAACTCTGTAAAAATCACCGTAAACGTCGTATTATCTTGCACCACGACAATGCCAGTTCTCACGCCCAAACAGTCAAATAAAATTTTGAAGGAGAAAAACGTAGAACTTATATGCAATCCTGCATACAGTCCCGACCTGGCACCTTGTGACTTCTGTTTGTTCGCAAAAATGAAGAACCAATTATGCAGTCAAGTATTTTCATCACCCGAAGAAGAGGCTGCCGAAGAGTATGAAAAACATGTTTCTGAGGTCACAAAGGTGTTTTATATTCTTATGATAAGGTGCATTTATGCTAATGGAGAACATTTTGAGAGAAATAAAAAATTCGACCATTCATAGTAATTTTTTTCTCATTCCAATAGAGTTCAGTGCGCTCTTTGTAGACGGAACAGAAGAGCTTGTGACTTTATGCTCTGAGAAATTGTTCCATTTTTTACCTACTAAGGGCCTCTTCCACCATCTTCCTTTAAATTCTCTTTTAACTAAAAGTTGCTTTCAAAATGAATTTTCCATTCCATGCCTTCCTTTTGATGTGTTAACCTTAACAATCATTAAAAGGAGTTACAAATCATTACAAAAACTTACTTTTAAAATAAAATGTCAATTTAAAAGGAGATGTTGAAAGAGGCCGTAAATCACTAAAGTCCAAACCATTCCTATCATCCCGTGGGTTGACGTAACACTACGATATGTGTTGTGAGTAACTTTCTACTGAGCATATTGAGGCTCTTCCGTGGTCCCAGTATGAGCGCTAAAATTTCTATCACTAGAATTATCGAAGTATTGTAAACTAGGTATAGGAATTGTGTTGCGTCTGTATTAAAAAGACGGCAAAATATCAGCGTCTGCCCCAGGTGTCGCGAACGTTTACGAAACCCAACGATAAGTTGACCATCACATAATCTTGAATGTTAAACTGCTATTAAAACAAGCAACATTGTACTGTGCTTTGATGGTGTATTTTCGAAATGACATAATAAAACTTTTTATCGAATAGTTTTTAATTAACTCTCGTATTTCCTTTTTAGGTATGGAATACAGGATTTTGTCAACGATACGCAGCGGAACGAAACTGTTGTTGTATAGAAATTACACTTTCTCCAGACACACCGAAAATACGTGGGCCTGTTCAAGGAAGAAGAGTAGCGGATGCAAATGTCGTATTTTGATTAAAAATGGCACAATATACGACTACGTACATAACCATAATCATGCTGCGCCATCTTTTATCATAACCAAGGACGGGAAATATATTAAAATTTAAAAAAACTGGTTAAGTGTGTGTGTGTTTAACTCAAACGTCGAGGGTCACCGTTATAAAAGTATGAATACGTCAATTAGGGGTAGTAAAATCTAAGCCGAATTCGTGCTATACTCTGTACTCTTCAAATATATTTAAATAATTTAATAACATAAAAATAATCAAATAACACATTATATTTTTTTAAATGAACCGATTGACGTACTTATGACGAACTAAGAAGTAAATAATAAATTATACTTTTTATTAAACATAAAAATCGGTTTTAAAGTCGTATCATAAAACATATGAAGTTTATAAAGGCGATTAATTTGTATCATGAACACAGATTTGTATTAACTAAAATTAGTCTTAAACGTAGTTACAACTGTGATAGTTATCTAATTATTATTTATGTACTTTTACAGTCACTAGTGATAAAAATTACTCCGTGTTGTTAATATTGATTAATTAAATATATGTTTAGCTATCTTTAGGGTTCCGAGCCAAAATGGCAAAAACGGAACTCTAATAATTTCGTCATGTCCGTCCGTCCGTATGTAACAGGGAAATTTATTCGAAAATTACAAGATCTGTATTGATAAAATTAATTGTGTAAATGACTTGTATTCAGCAAACATCAACGTGTGCCACATATTTCGATAGTACTTCATTAATACTAAACTGTATTCTGAAGTTTTTCGCATCAGATTTATAAGATGATTATTTTGTTATCGAGAAAAGCTGCTGGTATTTAAAACAATATTTTCTCATAAAAGAAAGTGTTTCGAGCTATTTATAAATAATATAGAAATAGTTTAAGATCCGACTAAGGAAAATAACATTCCTAATGCCTATTGTCAGTGTATTAATGATAATCTTATTTATGTACGCAAAAATATTAATGCATTACCTAAAGTATACTAATGTCATAGTACGAGGGGCGGCTGATAAGTCCGCGGCCCAAGGTACTTAGCGATGACTCATTATTTCACAACTATTACAACTAATTGCGACACTTCTTGTTAGTTTATATATAGCTTCCTTTCGTTATTAAAGTCATTAACAAATTATCTGTCGAAGCACGTACGTCATCATGTCAGCCGAATCGTCAAATCTCAGTAATATTGAACATCGCGCCGTAATAAAGTACTTCGTAAAGAAAGGAAAAACGCCCAAAGAAATTTTTGAAGACATGATATCAGTTCTTTAGGAATCTGCGCCTTCGTATACGATGGTCAAAGAATGGGCTCGCTTATTTCAACAAGGACGAGAGAGCTGTGAAGATGATCCTCGCCCAGGGCGTCCTGTGACGGTAGTGACGGAGGAAAATGTTCGAAAAATCGAAAAATTAGTACTGGCCGACCGAAGAATAAAATTATGGCAGATAGATGAAGAGTTGCAGATTAGTAAAGAACGAGTTGGAGAAATTATACACGAGCATATGAATATGAGAAAAATCAGTGCGCGTTGGGTACCAAAAATGCTAACGCCGTTTGACAAGCAGCGGCGACTTCAGACAAGTAAGGATTTTTTGGAGTTAGTCGGGGATAATATAGACGAAATTTGCGACCGAATTGTAACTGTGGATGAAACCTGGGTTCGTCAATACGATCCGGAATCTAAACAAGAGTCCATGCAATGAACGAAAAAAGGAGAAAGGCCGCCGAAGAAATTCAAGGTTCAAAAGTCGGCATCGAAGGTTATGGCGACAATTTTTTGGGATAGTGAAGGTGTTTTATTAATTAATTACTTGCCAAAGGGGACTACTATGAATGGCCAATATTACGCGAATTTATTGGCTCAGGCACGAGAGGCAGTCGTACAGAAGCGACGTGGGAAGTTATCGCGCGGAGTGCTGTTTTTACAAGACGATGCATCTGTCCACACGGCGCGGGTTTCGAAGCAGGCCCTGAAGGACACGGGCTTCTCGGAAATTGACCACCCACCTTACAGCCCAGATCTAGCTCCCAGCGACTATTTCCTTTTTTCCAATTTAAAAAAGGAGTTACGTGATCGAAGATTTGTTGATGACAATCAAATGAAGATGGCTGTAGAAAGCCATTTTGACTGCAAAGAAAAGAAATATTTTTTGGGCGGTTTGAAGGCGTTATACACCAGATGTGAAAAATGTATTTCGCTTGAGGGAGACTATATTGAAAAATAAAAATTAAATACTCGTACTTATATTTCATTTAATGCCTTAGGCCGCGGACTTATCAGCCGCCCCTCGTATTCATATAAGCGAAAAACACATGTTCCTATTCCCAAGTTCGACTTGTTAAGGGTCACTAATTTTTAATACAGGCGACTGTATTCGTTTTTATAGTAAGTTTCGTAAGGGAATAATTAAATTTAACTTTAATCAATTCAAAAAATGTGTCAAAGTCTAGCTAATGAAAAAAGCTACCATTGTTTCAATTGGTATTTGAACCATATTGATTATTGGTCATCGACGTAATATGTTTATATTTCATGCACAAAGAGACTTTAAAAAGTTTTTTACAATTTTTCTCCTTATATTTCCGAGCAGATGGGAAATAATAAAATTTAATTTAACTTTTTATAAGATTATGTAAGAGCCCTTAATGTCTCATAAAATTAAATAAAGAATAAACTTTCAATTGTTCATTTTTTTATAAATTTATTTCTAAATCGAAGATTTCTTTTGTAGAGTTCTTTTTGAAATGAGAGTCTTGGCGTGCTTATAGCATCTTAAAGATGGTTTACGGTTTACATATAAATTTTTTATTTCCACTGTTGATCTTTATGTACATATAAAGTTTTCAAAATATTTCCACATTTAATTTAAAAATATTAATGTTTTGCTTAAAACACGCTTCCCTCTCGTTACAATAAACATACGATTCTTATTGAGTAGGATACCGATAGACAAATTAACCCTTTAATAATACAGTAATACAAAATTTATTAGATAGTCTATTAAGTCGTTGAAAAGTCATGGTTGTCGTTATCAATTTGAAATTTTTTTTGAGTTTTTGATGTTTTTAACGTTTTGAGCGCGCGCGGTCTCCGGTGAAGCCGCGAGATCCATCAATTCGTCAAGCGCGCGTAGCCTCATTCAAGGCCGCGTTGTTTAGTTCTCTACTACGTCGCACTTAAAAATTCAATTTAAATTTCTGGGTTCTCCTAGATGTTATACGAAATTGAATTGTATTGTTTGGAAATAAGGCAACAAAAAATATTTACCTTTCGAATCACTTACGTCAGAAAATTTGCAATGTATTCATCAGTTCACTTTGCGATGGCGCTGTCGTAGACGGTTTGCCGGTATCTCTGTTTATAATAATTCACTTTACTAAAGTAATCGTGAGTGTTTTCTTTCTTTTTATATATATATATCTATATATATATATATATATATATATATATATATATATATATAGCTCAAAATACGTAGAATACTTTGTAGCATAGTAAAGTATATATTTTTATAGTGCTTCTTAAAAGTAAATACGTGAAAAATGTGCCTAAATTTTCCTATATCGATTTTTGACGTTAAAAATTGCGGTTACGATTTTATTTTACGTGTTAATTTCATATATTATTTACAAGATTTATTACATTTTAAATAATTTGTGATGAATTGTGATAATAGTTTTACATCAGTTTAATTTTATTGTGAAATTATAACATATTTATAAAAATAGTGTCTTGAATGTGACCAAGGGTGAATCGGTCATTGCATTTTGCTGATATTTGCATCAGTGATAGCTGAAAAGATTTTTTTTACTAAAAGTATATATATAGTTCTACTATCGTATATCTAAATTTATCAAACCTAATAATAACGTTACGACAGAATTATCTAGCTTTTGTAAAGAAATAGTGTATTTTATCGAATTAATGTGCAGTAAAATTTGTCATATGCGATTCTAGTTAGTGGTATTAACATTGCGTGCTCAAAAGGTTGACTAGTATTTTAATTGAAATATACGGCTTTTAAATCATAAGAATGCTAATGAATATAGCCACCGAATACTTTACATACGTGTTGAAACGCACTTAACTAGTTCAAAATTACTACTTTAACATGTGTAAAACATTCCAAAAATAGTATGACAAGTTTTTTTTTTACGTTAGAAAGCGAATTGTATTTGACGAATGACATTTTTTACGTCATTAAAACATATATAAAACAACTAATTCCTAAAAATTTTAAATCTTTTCTATCTAGTTTAGAAATCGAATTGCATTTGACGTATGACATTTTTATCATCACTAAAAACATGCGTTAATTGACAATACAAAAGATATTATTCCCAAATTGTATTTAACGAAAGACAATTTTTTCATCATTAGAAACAAGCATAAAACATTGATAGTACAAAAGAATAGTATATGTGCTAACTAAAAATATGGAATTCTAAAGACAAAAGAAATACTTTGAGATTTTAGAAATAGATTTCATTAATTTGCTAACAAACTTAAATTTTTCTTGGCTTAGAGATGAGTTTCAAATTCGTGACATTGTCCTCCGGAAAGGCGACGCTCCTGCTCTATCGGGACTATACATTCTCGAAATACACGAAAAATTATTGGAAATGCTCCAAGAAGCCCGCCGGATGCAAGTGCAAGGTTAAGTTTAGAGGCGGCCGGATACATCAGTACGTGCACAACCAC
The DNA here is from genome assembly GCA_005406025.1 of Eumeta japonica. Taxonomy (NCBI): domain Eukaryota; kingdom Metazoa; phylum Arthropoda; class Insecta; order Lepidoptera; family Psychidae; genus Eumeta; species Eumeta japonica. The sequence continues at coordinate 135,957 of BGZK01001186.1, forward strand.
AATCATCCGCCGCCGAATTTTCATATCACTAAAGAAGGGATGTACGTTAAAATATAATGTTAAAATGTAACATTGATTTCATTTAAATAAAGATGCAAAACTGTTTGAATCCATATTTGAGTATTATTTATGTATGTCACTACTGACCGCAATCACTGTCACAACTGCCCCTGGCTTGGGATAGGATGTGACATAATAGGCACTTTTTCTGAAACTACTCTGTGAAATAACTATAATACCTAGCGACAAAATTTTATTATTTATATGAAGGCAAATGTGTATGCTAATATAATCAGTATCTTTCGTCTATCTAACTAGCGTATAGGCAAAACTATGGACGATCAAATCAAAATTGTCATAACCGTACCCAGTCTACCCTATAATCACGTTTTTTTTTTAATTTTTTAAGCTATTCTATAAGTAACTATATAACCGGAAAAAATATAACACGTTAAGAATACACCCCTCGTATTCTTAACGTGGCCGCTATTTGATGTATCTTTAAAGAAGAAAAAAATGCAAATATTGTCCTTATCATGTAAATTACCAATTCTTCTCCGTTTGACGTCATGCTATCTCCAGCATAGGTAGTGCGTGAAGTGTCAGGTCCTGCTTCGCGGTTATAATATTTAAATTTCATCGCTTACGTGGGTATGAAAAAGGTTTTTTTTTTTAATTTTTAATCAAAAATTTTTCGAAAAATATAAGTTACGTAAAAAAGGAAGACTATTATTCAAAAATTTTGTGGTAATGTATTTGAAGGTTCCTTCGAAAAAAGTGGTTTTGTGTTGTGGGTTGACGAATTAATCGAGGCCGATTAAGGAAAAGGAAGTAAGATTTCTTGAAAGTAGAGAAGCTGACAAGTCTGAATAATACTAAATAGTGGTTTGCCACTATTTAGTATTATTCAGTAAAACCAATAAAACCAATCTTCTACCTGACATATCCAAGATATGGGCGGCATTAATTAAAGGCGAAAAAAGATCTCTGGGCAAGATTTTGAAATAAAATCTGGCACTCTCTTCTGTGTTCGTTGTATTAAACTTTCAATTTGAAAAGTCATTTAGATACTTGAAAAATATCTGCATAAACAAATTTCGAAAAAAATTAACTAAGGAGTTATACTCGAAGACTAGGCCATGAAAATTTATTAGGTTGAAGGAACATTTAATAGATTTTGACTCAATTTTCTGCCACTGGATGTTTTTTACAGAAAATTTTACAACGCTATGAACATATACATATAAATTTAATCTGTTTTTTCATAAATGTAGGTGTATGTACAACCATTTCGTCCAGATAAATGGAGATTTCATAAATTACATTTTTTTTTTGAAAGTCTTTCGTATGATCATCATCATCATCATCATATATATTAATGTGCTAAGGTTAAGATGTTTTCCACCCTTTTTAGAAAAAACCTCACAATTACTCCACATAAATTTTATATCATTCCATTGCTTGCTCTACCGGCATCAACAATTAAAAAAATATTATTGTTTTTGTTAATAATTAATTACTTTATAAAAACAAAAACAATAATAATTCTTTTAGTTGTGAAATTTTTTTCGATCTGTCATTTGAGCTTCATAAATAACAAAAAGAAGAACATTATAAACAGTATGCAAAATTAGGAACGAATTGAATACCTGCAAAAAATTTTGATTCAATAGATTGAATTGAATTATTTATTTACATATTAATTACAAAAACGATAAAATAAAATGCCTAGGCAACAAACACTGGAAAATCAAGCAGAAATACGTCGAAGTAAGTCAAATTGTACCATTTGACTATACATATACACTTAAAATATTGTTTATAAAGAAGCTTTGTAATAAAAAGGAAATAAAATTAATATTTACATTAATTTTGTAAACTGATAATTATCATACATAATTTGTGCGAATTCTTCGCACAGGATACGTCTAGTTCAACATAAAGAGAAGTCCTCATAAGATTTTATTACGTTTAATATGATTGAAATACTGAATCCTGTCTTTTATCGCGTTTGTCATGCTTTAACATTTTATTCCATTTATTTCCTTGTGCGTTATGAGCCTGCTGCGGTTTTTCGTTGGTTCGTGTACTTATCTGCTTAATTCAGTACTTACAGATTTATTGTTTAAATTATTAAAGCTAAGAGTATGTGGCTATTTGAACAATTCTATAACACGAAAAATTATTTTCTTGAGTAATTATAAGATTAGTATTTAAATTATTAGTTAATGATCAGTAAAATAAATACATGATAATATAACTTTTTCTTGTCATTATCGTAAAGGCCTCGCGCCTGCAAATAGTCGTGCGTATGAAATGAGTGATATTATCATGATACTCCGGGTGGTGATTTTTTTTTTCTTTCCCATACTCTGATAGGTAGAATTGTGGAGATCCTGAGAAATTCTACCAAAAAAAAAAACCAAACCGTTCACTGCTATCAAGATAATACAATTTTCTGACTAATATCTTCCATTAAAAAATTCCGGCAGAGGAGTGATGTAATTAGTCTTTTTGTCTATCATATTCATATCATTGTTGCAATTGTTAAAAAGAAAATATATAAGGGAGCAGGCGGAAAAGTAATCTCTTTTGACCATTCGAAATGTGGAAATGATAATGGCCCTTACGTTGCTGTATTCTTGGTTTTTTACTACCTTAAATATACTAGCGTTTATTTTTTTAATGGTGTTTGATTGTCTCATTCACTTAGGACTCATGAGTCATTAAACTTTTCACTAACATAGGAAACAAGCCATCTTAGATCAGACGAAGGATGTTAAATATATTTGGTCAGTCTTATCCTACTAATTTCATCATAAAGTTTACTCAAAAAATTTAAATAAGGCCGTGCGAGTATCTAAAATGACCCTGTAGTGGACAGTCCATTTTAATCGTTACCAACTAAATGTAGCAAAAATAATCTCAATTTATTTTTTCTAAAATAACAAACTAAACATTAGGCGATAGTTAGAGACGTGGAAATGAATGAGGATCGCATAAGCCAAATAATTTATAAATCTTCAGGCATATCAAGATCAATATGAGCGTTAATTCTCTTAAATTTTAACTCCGTTGGACATGAAGTGAAATGTGAGCGAGATTTTTAAAGGGTTGTATTTAAACGCTTATCTGAAAAGTAGCTATAGAACTTCTAAATAATTCCAAATCACTACCAAAACGAATAAATGCTCACCAAAATGCGTTCACAAATTCTCTTATAATTGAAGCTATTTTATCTTTTATTTTGTTCTCTAAAATTATTTAAACACCGGAAAAACATTAACTTTCCATTTTTTTTTTCTATTAACGCTGAATAAATATTACCAATAATTTATTTTGTGATGGTCAAAGTAATAATGTTAACCCAATCAAAATAAATTTATTATCGTCCTTACAATTTTCTTCGTACTAAATATCGGCGTACCCAACAGGGCAGCTGCCCCCCCTGAAAATTATATGTTCTACAATATATTACGCCCCGTTTACACGATCTGTCCTAAAGAAAATCTGACTTGCGAAAGCCAGAAGTTGGGTACGTCCATGGGTCTATTTATTTTATTAGGCACCTAGCATAAGACTCTAAAAATTATTTTGGTGAGTGCTTAAATTGTAGTGTTAATATAAATTGAGATATAGAGGTAAAAATTATTTCTAGATTAAGAAAATTGCAAATACTGTGAAAACAGACTAGCGTCTAGTGGCGGAAGTAACGCGTGTCGAGACGGCGTTGCAATCGCGGTATCATTCGTTGGAAGGAGAAGCGGGAGTGAAATTAATTCTCGCTGTAGTTTTCCGGGTCTTAAATTTTGTGTATTAACTTCAAAGTGTTGAATGGACGCAGTCGAAGCAAGATTTTCATAACATTTATCGGGTAGAATCACAAAAGCACCAGGGCTTTTAGTGCTTAGAATTACACAAGATAAAATTCATTGGAATACGTTCACTATATCATTAAACACAAATAAAATATTATTTAATTTTATATTTTTAATTTAAATTATAATACTCTCTATTTCTGTGCTTCGTTTCTTTGGACACATTTGTGTTGAAATAAAACAAAACAGAACACATAAATGTGATGGAAGTTCATCCTACCTAATACTCCAAGTATAAACGACGCGTGGGCGAAAATAATCTAATTCATTAAAGTCGCCTTCGCAGTTAATCTGAATAAACAAAGACTCCCGATGAAGTTCTGGGTACTTTGCACTTTAGAAGATGAAATTAATTATGATCAACTACTTCTAACTCCTGAGTGAGATGAATCAAATATGTAGTACAGCTAATTTTAGCTGCAACACGAAAATGAACCGATTCGACCGGTGAAATATCGCAGTCTCACTTAATACGGTCGTGAAATAACAGCTTCTGCTGTTGCATTTATCCAGTGAGTACAAATTCCGGTGATCCACTCGCTTCTCCTCTCTCCATTAGATATCCTATTTACTACCAAGAGGCCGGCAACTCACTTGTGACTCTTCTGAAGTTGCGAGTGTCCATGGGCGGCAAGGCGAAAATCTTAATAATATTCTGGACTGCCTGGGTAACGAAATTAAATGCCCAATACTGGCGACCGACATCGTCTCTGTTCATCATGAACCCCATTCCGATCAAAAAAAAATCCTAAACCCAAGAATTTAATCGCCAAATTTACTTCCAGAGTTCTGGGCGAAACATAATTTCAGCCTATCGTATCGCGAAAGGATCAAAAAGGATTTCGAATAAATTAGGTATAACTGGTCCCCCGCACTGAATATATATTAATGAACATTTGACACTTAACAACAAGCAATTATTTCGTCAGTGCCGTGAGGCTGCAAAGAAACACGAATATAAATATGTGTGGGGTCAAACATGGAACAATATTGGATATAACTGTATAATTAATTTTATACTTAACTATATAATTATAGTCGAAGATTATAACCTGTCAACTTTAGAGTTGCGTGATTGTGGCACGTATTTTCAGCTTATAAATTTTAAAACGAACTATGTACCTAATAAACGTTTGATCAATTTCCTGTCTTTAACAAATTGTGTACAATTTAATGGATTTAAAACTGTTAGTGGTACAATATTACATTTATTTATTACTAATATCATAGACTGCAAGACAATGCTCATACCCGTCATGCTTGTACCTCCGGACGTGCATCACCCACCCTATTATGCATTGTTATCAGTAAACAAATATATCAAACCTATTTCTAGTAGGCCTCGAGTTCAGTTTAACTTTCACAAAGCAGATTATTCAGTTAATATATAACACAGAATTAGAAGATAATGACTGGGATAAATTGCTTCAATTAAAATCTGCTGAAAGTGCTGTATCGGCTTTATAAGAATTTATTTATTCTACTATGAAAAACCACATTCCCATTAAAATTGTAAAGTATTTTTGATATCCAAATTGGTTCTCGTCGTCTTTAATACATATTTTTAAAAATAAAACTGAAAGTTGGATTAAGTGAAAAAAATACCAGAATAAATCTGACTATGAGTTTTTTGTATTTATAGGAACCGTTTGAAAACAGAAGCGCATGCATACTTTAAAGCACACTTAAACTCAAATCAAGATAATATACGGAATGATATTAAATACTTTGAAAATAATTTGGAAGTATATTAATAATCGTAAAAACACTTTGGATATATCTGACTGTATCTCATATAAAAATGTAATTGTAAAAAAACCGGTAGATATATGTAATTTATTTTCAACTTACTTCCATCCTGTTTTGGAACCTTTCTACGTAGAAAAATATTTTGACGTAACTAATAAAGATACTAACAGTAATTCAGATTTGATTATTAGCGATATGTATATAACTAGTGATGATGTACTAAGGAGCCTCATATGCTTGATGTTTCCAAGGGTATTGATAATATCCCCTCTTTATTTCTTAGATCTGTAGCTCCTTCTATTTGTCAATCATTACAATATGTGTTTAATACTTGCCTGAATGAAGGAGTTTTTCCCACTATTTGGAAATCTGGTCGAATTGTACCTGTGCATATGGGAAGTTCGAAAAGTGATGTTGAAAATTACCGTCCCACATCGATCTTGCCTGCTTTATCAAAGCTCTTTGAGAGATTAGTGCATAACGTTATCTATCCTTCTCTGCATAATATTATTATTGAATAACAGCATGGTTTTGTACAGCGGCGCTCGACGATTATAAATTTAATGATATATATGACGTGTCTTTTTGAGGGATTGGATAGCAATAAACAAACTGATAATATATATACTGACTTTTGCAAAGCATTCGACAGAGTAGATCACAAAATGCTTCTTAAAAAACTCGCTTTCAATGGTATTCGTGGAAATTTATGGCGCTAGTTTAAATCCTACTTATGTAACCGAATGCAAAAGATCATTATCAAAAGCTATAAATTTAATTTTGTTCCTGTCAGCTCTGGTGTTCCACAGGACTCAATTTTAGGTCCTTTATTATTAAACATTTTATTAATAATGTCCATTATTGTTTCCAATTCTGTAAATTCCTTTTATATGCTGATTACCTTAAAATTTTTCACACAATAGAAAACACTACTACAGATTTCAGCAGGATTTAGATCGATTTTGAAAAACAGAAAAACTAAAACATAATAATACATTTGTAAGTGTATTCAATGGATATTCTTTACTGAAAATTTCGAAACATTTTGCGTAATATTTTAGGATTAGTTGATATTATAAGTATTTAGATGTATCATACAGATAAAATGAGTGACTTATCTGACAAATTATAAATACTTTGCACACATAAGTTTATAATGTAGTTAATGTTTTACCCTCATCAAATAAACTATTGATTTACTATGCATTTGAAATATATATAAATGGAAAAATTGATATATATGATTGGAAATGTTGTTGTAAATATAAATATATGAATTTCAGTGACTTAGTTAATTTATTTTGTAGTTTTACAAAACATCGGTCGTCCAAAGACAAATAGGAAAGTGCAGAGATCAAGAACTTACAAAAACTATTCTAAAGAAATTCTAAATATCGTAGTAGATCTATTAAAGAAAAAAAAGATTGACACATATGATGCTGAAAAGCAATTTGGGATACCGAGGAAAACGATTGACAATAAAGTTAAAGGGAAACATTTAAGAAATCCTGGTGCCCAGAACAGATTAGCAATTGTAGAAGAACAAAAACTAGTATTAAACACAGCAGGACAGTATGGGAACCCACTTACTCGATTAGATTTTAGGATGGCAGTTTATGATTACCTCAAAAAGAATAATAAAGAATCTGTTTTTGGTAATAAACCTCCTGGCAATTGTTGTGTAAACCACTTTTTAAAACGCAACAAATCACAACTTAATTTTAACGCCACACGATATATTATACGTATAAGAAAATAAAAAAAGGCATCTTCGAAAATGTACAGACTTGAATAAATTTGATCTTTTATAAAGATTTTCTAAAAAGGATGATCTTGAATAAAAATCATCACGATATAGAATTATAATAATTATAGTAATAGCATGATTCATGAACTTATATATTGTAATTTTGTTTATTTTCAAATTAAATACAATATTTCTCATTGTTTGTTAAATCGTATTATCCATTTGGTATCATATTAATATAATATTACACATTTTATACATGGATAGCATTTTGTGATTGTATATCACAAATTTATTATGATTCTGTTTGAAAAGTTATCTTTGCTTTCAAGATTTTTAAGAGAATGTTAGGTCGATTGACAATAGTGACAACATTGACAATGTCAAATTAGGTTAACAAGCGTACTGAATTTTGTTTTTCATCCCAAAATTTATAAATTTTTCGTTGTTTTTGGTGAAATTAATGAATATTTATTTTGTGTTAGTGATGTGTTGTTACAATTTTACACCATCTATAACCTAACCTGACCTAATATAAAGGTTTCGTTTCACTCAATAAGCAAATATACTGAAATAAACAAATAATCTGGTAAACTAGTAAATTACATTTATTATTATATGTCATCAGTAAATTAAAGTACTGTTAAAAAGGTTGAAATATGCAACGAAGATTTTAATGCAATAGCATGATGAAAGTAATATAGGAAATATCACTTTCCTTGCAATAATCTATTTTCTATTTTTCTCATATAAAAATCAGTAAACCTCAGTACTTAAATGCATAAAGCTTTTTTTCTGTTTTAATTTGTGAATCAATATAATTTATCATTTTGAAAGTTGTTATATTCTTTCAAAATATATATATTTAAATACGATGTTTACAAGATAATTACATATTTTTTATATCATTGTAGAAAAGTGAATTTAAAATATGCAATAAACTAACTGTGTAAATAAGCTAATGATGGATTGCAACAAAAGTAAAACAACATTAACATTAAAGAAACATCTAAAATTTGACAGACCATCCATACATTATCTGTCATAAGTTTTAAGGGTTACATTTTTACTTATGGTGCAACTTGACTAATGTCCGTAGTGATTTTGCAGCATACAATAGTTTAAAAATGTATACACGTAATTGTTTTATGTTTTTTGGAAAATATGAAAGAAATAAATTAAAACGTTATATTTCATAAAAAAACATTAGTGTGTCTGTTTCACAATTGTAATTTTCAATTCATTAGCATAGTGGTGTCTTTTCAAATTATGTTACATGATAACGTCATTGTGTATAATAGCCATAAATGTTGATATATAGAGCATTAAGCTTTATGTTTGTGAGTTGCATTTTTCTTTTTGTTGCAAGCAACCATAAACACATAAATTACAGCCAGAAATATACTATTAAAATTATGTTGAACAACAAAAATTGCACCGACAAATGTAAAATGATGCTTAGGCCTCAGGTAAGATTATAGTAAACATTTAAAAGGAATTAAATATATTATTTTCCAATTTTCTAGTTCTCATAGTTATTAATTAAACAAGAACTACTGTAAAATGAAATATTTTAAACTTAAATGATTACAATAGTACTGTGTAGCGTTTAATTATATCTGCTTAAAACAGTAGAAATTTATAAAACAATGTCTGTTTTATAATTGATATTATTGTATCCTATAATTTTTGCACAATCAAAGTTTTATACCTTAACGTTTATTATAAATAAGTGCAAGTTTATGTTAACTCTAATTTAGTAAGTGTCTTGAACTTATATTTTGTATTATGTTCTGAAATAAACTATTTTCAAATGGTTATCTGTCCCTTTTACTTTAATTACTTATTAAATTATCAATGTTGAATAATGTTTGTATAAGTATGAATTATTTCACTCTTATTATTGAATGCATTAGCAATGTTGCATGTAGTTTGTTGAACATAGCTTTTGATTGCAGGTAAAACATTGTTTGACAATAAAGACGTGACAGAAATGAAGAGGAAGTTCTACAAGACACTAAATGAACAAATTGGCCAGAAAAAAGGAAATAGTATTTATTTCATGAAAATGGACAGATATAAGGAATTCATTTTTGAGATTAAAAACCTAAAAAATAAAAGCTACAAGGGTTACGACGATTATAGAACTCTTGCTAGTTACGATGTAGTTGAATATAATGGCAGAGAGAAACTTATAAAACCAGGGGAAGAAGGAAATCTCTGTGTAAAATTCTATGTGCCCACTGAGGAATTGTTTGCAGTTATTCACACGATGCATATAATTTTAAGACATCCCAATTTAACAACAATGGATGATGAATTGAAATCGAAGTACTGTAACATATCTAGAAATGCTATAAAATTGTATTTAAGTCTCTGTAATAAGTGCAGCAAATTAAAAAAATCATAACTACTAACTGATCAAGTCAGTAATTATGATTTTTTTCATGTTGAATAATCAAGTGCTTGAAAAGAATTCAAAGGTGTAGTTTGTTATTTAAATGAAATTTTCTAATTTCAATTAGACTTGTATAGAGATGAAATATTAATAGTAATAGTAAATAGAATAATGAAATTGTGCTTTATTAATAAAATATAGAAGGGATTTGTGAGGTTTTTTATTGGTCTGTGCCTTACAAATAAATTATTGTTTCTCAACATTAAGATTAAATGTATTGTTCGGTATTAAACCGTTGTTTGGTATTAAAATTTTCATTGTTACTAACTTTTCAGTGATTTTCATGATGTCGCAAGATGGTGCAAAACTGATTAAGGTTGGAGATTTTACCTTTTCTGGTGGTGATAGTAATGGTGATTCACACAGTCGTTGGTCTTGTAATACACATCATGCACAAGGCTGTCCCGCTGAAGTGTACACTCAAGATGAAAAATTATTATATGTCAAAAATTGTCACAATCATTCGCCAACTGAATTTTTTGTTTGATCAATATTTTACAATTAGTAAGAATATTCTATTTACCCTAATTATGTATATAAATAATATAGTTAAATAAGGGATATTATTATGATATTTGTATATTTGTTATAAAAATTAAAATAAAATTTGTAAACACCATAAAATTTGTATATGAACTTTCATCTTTATTTACAATTGATTAGGTAAGTAAAACCAAAAGTTAAGTTTAGATGCAACTTAAAAATGAGAAATATTTGTATTGCCATCACTATTAAAGGTATTTTTTAAAACCTATATTTTAAATTTTTAAGTTCGGTATGATATGTTGTACCCACTATCACTTAATCAACTTTACCGATAGTTGTGTTTTACTTATTGAATTAATACAATGATTAATAGTAATTATGTGACATTTATTTAAAATATAATTACATAAATTTCATTCCATTGAATTCACAATTCAGTACTTATGAACATCATTATGTCTGCATAATCATGTGCATAACTAAAAAAACTTACCAGCTTCGGCATTATTTAGGTTATGCAAGGTATAAAGGTACTTACCATCGCGTTGGTGGGCCACCAACCGAAACAATGCTGAAACTAGTAAATTTTTTAACTATGCATACCCTGTGTGAATCTCTGTGCACGCCCTTGACTTTATTGTTTTGAAAGTGAAACTCGCTAAGCGCTAAGTTGTATGGAGTAACAGATTTTTTTAAAGAAATTTGAGGCTCTTTTTATTGAAATGATTTGTGTGATGGAAAAAATAACATGGTTACCATGGTACTGTACTAAACTTATTGTGCATTAATTATACTATTTGTAATAACACTGAATTTAGTAATGTTCAAGGAGAAACTGATAAACCTTATTTTATTGAAATTATTTTTTGAGCAGAATAAAATGATTAAACAGTGCTATGGTACTTGATGTTATTTTTCCCTGATAGGGTATGCCCTGAAAATTATATTATACAAAAATACTCGTGTAATAAGTCCAAAATGTCAATAAGTTTTACCTTCAAAATGACTATAATATCCCCATGATTTTTTTTTAGTTAAAAAATTGAAATCAACAATTAAATCACAACTGTCTTGAATTACTGTTTTTTTTTTTGGACTTAACATACATATTTTATGTAATATTTAAATTTTGAAGTGAAGTTTACAAAAACCATTGCTAAATTCGAAATTTTGAAAGCCTGATTGATGTGAATATGTTACTTCATTTAGCTAGCTATTATAATTGGGTGTAAAGGTAACTATATTTTTAAATTTCACTTGAAAGTCGAGTTACTGGAATTTGGGTCAAATTATAAGGAAATCTTAAAAGTCCTAGATAACATTATTTTATTCAGAAAATAGAGTTGTTTATTTGTGTTTTTTAGTCTCTATAAGTAACATAGTTTTTAATATATTGAAAATGAAAACTTATTATTTTTTTAATATGAAAAATATAAGAACATAAAAAATTTTCATGTGTTAAACACTCAAATGACGATATATTAAAATCATTGATAGAATTGGAAATATGTGTTAATTGGACATCAGCAGATTGCAACAATCCGTTTAACAAGCTGTAATGTAAGTCATTGTGTAGCTGGTAAATCCATTATTGAATCCCTACAAAACAAATAGCATTCAAAATGAGGTTGACCGATGGGCTATTTAATGGTGACAATCAGGACATGGTGATATGAGGATCTAATCATTTTAACCCAATAATCATAGTTCAGTTCAAGGGAATAAAATTTCTAAGTGTAATTAAAGTGCAAATATATTCCTTATTACCTGAGCTTTTTTGTTAAATATAAACTATGCAAACTTATAACATTTATATATTTTGTTAATTATTTTTGTACAGGAAAATCTGTATTTTGGCAGTTTATATTGTGTACATTGAGTCCTCACAGAAAGTGGAATCAAAAATGACTCGAATAGAGTTTTTTTGCTCTTTACTCTCGAGATATTTTTCTGTTATATTATCTACTTTGACAACATAATGAGATCTGACATACAATGTGAATTGAGAAACTGTTATTTTCTTACATTTTTTATTTTTATTTTCATATTAAGGAGTTCTTATTGTAGCTTGCCATTAATTTTTTTGACAAATTTTACAAATTTGAAAAGAAATATAATTCTTAAAGGAACTTAATATCAAATTCTTTTTCAAGAATAGCAAGACATTAGATCCACTATAATTATTATGTATCCTATAATAATTTAATTATAACTGCCATAATGCGTTTTTCATGAATAAAATTGAAAATAGATGTATTTTATAATCTACTTGATATGTTATAATTTGTAACTTCACACACAAGGACTTGTCATATAACTTTTATTGAGCATTTACATTAATACTTTAATGATAAAACTAAGGTAATACTGTGTCCAATATGTACATACATAAAGTATGAGTTTATAAATTCATTTTCAAATAGATATTTGTATCCATAATTTGTATAAAAAGTCTCTAACAATTATTTCCTTATTAGCTGTGCCACCATATTGTTAAGAGCCATTAGTGAATTACTAAAAAGTCCATTTTCTTCCTTTAGATGATAAAGTGGAACAACTCTGAGTGTCTTGATATGGTGTTCAATTGTGATATCTGAAACAAAAAAAAAACTTATTTTATTTACTTACTTTCTGGCATTCTTGAATTCTGAAATGAACAAATATTTAAAATGTAGATAATAAGTAATACATATTTAATGAAACATTTTATAAATCTTTCTTTTTTAGAAATCGATTTATTTTACAACATTTTTACTTTCTCAATGTATGTAAAATATTTTTTTTATTTGTATGATGTAGATTTTTTTTTTGTGTCTTTTTGGTATATCAATATACATCAATAAACATTTAATATTTTGTTATTGCAGGATATCCGCGTGCTTTGTTCACTCGTTCATTACGAGGGAAACCTTTAATAATATACAACAATTATTCTTATTGTAAGCACTCCACTCGAAAAGGAGTGACCAGATGGACATGTTCAACCCACTCATATAAGTGTTGCAATGCCGTTGTAAAAACTTTACATAACCACATCATCGAAATAAAAGGTGAACACAATCACGATGCTTCTGAATTGCTGATGAACAGACCCAGCGGGAGGTTCAAATTTGGACCGTTTCCAATTTTCCCTTGTTCTCGTGATGCAATGTTAAAGACTGGCAATGAAGATCTGAATTTTATATTTAACAACTTTTAAAATGGCTGCTCCTCGCAATATTATTGGATAGGTACACATATCGTTCATTGTAGAAAATTTTATTAATCAATATTAAAATTATCGATAATAGGTAAATTTTTAAGTTAAAATCAAGGAAAAGTTTTGAAATTAAAGTTTTATTATTTTTATTTCAAAAGAAAAAATAGTACATAAGTAATGCAACAGTTTCAAAGTCAATACAGTAATTTACAATCTTGTGAAAAATTGTATAAATTCCAAAATTTATTTTTTTTCAGTTAATTCTATAATATTGTGTTATATAAAAAATCAATTTTTCAAAATGAAGATCTTATCAGCAATTATAGTATTTGTTTGTGATTATGATTACTAAAATATAATTAAATAATTTTATAATAATTGGGATTACTTATTATTTCAACCAGCACTAAAATATCAGAAGGCATTACAATTTCTATATATTTTTTTTTTTAATTTGTGTTTTAGCAATGTAATGTAAAGGGTATTTGCTAACAAATTTCACAAAATATAGTTATTTATTTTCGATGTTTGTTTATAATATACATATGTTGTAATATAATGAGAACTGAACTTAATTCTCACAACATTAGAGCTGCCTGCTTTTACAAAATATCATAGTCTGACCAAGTGTATATATTATGTATAATACATCAGTATTAGTAGGTATGATTTTTTTCACAAATTTGTTTTATAATAATATAACGTAAAAGATATCTGTAATCAGTTTTCATTTATTAAATTCGTTTTATTTCTGATAACTTTAGGTGTTAAAATATAGTTAGAAATAATTTTTGCAACAATAATATTTAAGATTAACTATTTTCATTAAATATTTATTATTATTATTTCATTGAAGTAGATGAAGTATAAGTAGGTATGATTATGTTCTCAAACAAGTCTTGCAATAAAATAACAAAAAGTATTTTCAGTAGATGTTTTAATATTTTTCACAATATGAAATATTACAATTTTGTGTTACCTTTTAAAATTAAATTGTACTCTTTTACAATTTATTCGTTGGTAATAAAAAAAAACTAATGAGAACTGTAAATATTTTTTTATGTTGCCAAAATGTTTTCAGTTATGTACGTTATGTCGAAGAATCAGAGGCCGCAGCTGATACTTCAAGCATATAAGTTTTCGCTTCAGTACTCTCGTAACATGAAACAGCGGTGGCAGTGCAGCCGCCGCAGCTACTACGGCTGTAAAGCGGTCATACACACCAACGACGGCGTTATAATGTATAAAAATGTTTGTCATAATCATCCCCCTTGAATGTTCTTCTTTTATGTATATAAAATGATAGTGCATTATTGTGTAAGTAGGTATTGTTAAAAATTATTATATGTATTAATTTTATTTTGGATACTTCTCTCGTAATCACTATCTTTACAGATTTTTATGACGTTCCAAAGCCAAAGGCAGAAAAAGAGCTCTCTTGTCTTTATTTTTAAATATAAATATATAATTATTTTGTACATAATTGTACATAAATACATAAAGTTTAAAAAATAAATGAAAAGCGCTTAAAATTATATATAGAAAGAAAACTCGGTAGCTCTTTAATTGTAATCTAAAGTAATTTCGAATAAAGAATTTAGGAAGACCTTTAACCATCGAAAGATTGAATAATCTTAATTCTTCTCATGCGATTACTTAAAAAATCCCTAGACTAGTAAACGCGAGCAATTCACTACGGTTCACGTAAACGTAACGGAGGATCTATACTATATCAAAATATGATCTATGCAATTTATCGAAAAGTATGCGTATACTCATTTAATATGTATTAAATTGAAATATAGGTATATACTATATATATATATATATCAAAAAGTAGCATTCAGACTAGACTCTGAGGTAGTTAGTGTCTAAGTACTTTACGCGTATACGGCACAGCAAGCAAATTGTATATCGAAAGAGATATATTACTGTAACAAAAGGATAGTGTGTGCAATTGTCACAAAACTATGGTGATTATAAAATTTCCAGTAATTCATATTGTTTCTAACTCAGCTGTTGCACAAACATAAAAAAGTTGAAAACACATTTAGATTCGCATGAAATTGTGTATAATTATATACATTCGTGGCAATAACAATGATGAAAGCTTTAAATAAGATCGATGGATGTAATATTATAAACTTATTTTTGTTATACAAAAGTCCATCTTATTGGCTATTTTTCAACGATTGAGTTATTTATTCCATGAGTTCGGTCCTAGTGTTTTTTGTTTTACTGTTTTTGAAATAACAGGAAATATTTTATATATATACAACCTGTATATAATATATATAAAATATTTCCTGTTATGTAAGGGACGGTCGGGCAAATACTGAAATTCTAAATACAGACTACTATTTTAAATCTCTGATCAGTGTTCTTTATTCCCGGTAACGCACTTCTAAAATTTTGATATGTGATTACCACGCAATATAACGCATACTCGCGCTGTGTGTATTATAACTTAGCAATACGCATCCGCGTACGCACCTGAGCGTTGATTATTGTATCGCGCGTTACATTGCTGTTTGTTGAAATTATGTTTTTTTTATTTTTTATTTTTTTTGCATAGGATGGTTTGTTTGCTTAGTATAAACAATTTTACTTAAAAAAAAATTGAAAAAAAGTCAGAAAATTTTGAAAATTTCCGGAGAAAAATTCCAGTGCGTATCGTTTCAGAACCATGGTCGCCACCATTTGCCCGACCGTCTCTTACATTTACACATACATACACATAAATGTTGGTGATCATACTTAATACAAATAACTATTTATTGAAATCAAGTTTTTTGCTTATTACATGGATAAAATAATCGCTTTTTTAGAAAAAATAGATTGTTAATATTTAATAAGCAATATGCAAGTTTTTAACTGTGGAATAGTCTCAATTGACTAGCTTTAATATATCGGCTGTCGACCACAGCTACCCTCGCGAGAACTAAACTTCTCGTGTTTATTCTGATATTGTATTGATATATTTTTTTACAGTCTTCCTAAAACATTTTATCAAATTTGAATTTCATTCTTCTCACTCCCTTGAACATTTGCCCGTGCCTCCGCTCGCCTGCCTTTCTAGTTCATAGGTAAAAAAAAAAAAACGTCATTTTTAGATTAGACCATGGAATTCGATTAATAATTGCAAAGTTTTTTCGAAATCAGTTCAGAAATTTTTGACTTTGTCGTGTTAATAAAAAACAAACGGGCAACTTCCAAAAATTATTGTTTTAAATTCACTATCATATTTATAACCCATAACAATAATTGTTTTAGAAAGATGTATTATGTAGAGGATTGACCTTTTTACGATTTTATTAAATTTAAAGAATACGAGGATAATAGAAGCGACGTGAGATAGTGTTTGTAGATATTTTTGTAAAAGTAACTTTTAAAATATTGTGTTCTTTTTTAATATCAATTGAATCTAACACTTTTATCAATTATGCAATTAATCATTTAATAATCGTCATCAAAAAATAGTATCTAACCTTTTCCCAAAAATAATACTGTATGATTTTTTATAAGTTTTATTATATTTAATTTGTTTCAGCGCAATTTATATAACATATGTAATGCCCGTACTGAAAAGCCAAAAAAAATTCACTATTAACGGACTAAGATACGAAAATATAATGTTTATTCTCATTACCGAATTTTTTCTTTTGTATTCTTTTTTTTTTAATAGACAAATTATTGAAGAAAGGTTTATAGCTTATTGTCATTTAAAAGCTTTGGTTTACAATAAAATTATAAGAAAGTTATTTTATATTGTTTTTTTTTTCTAAATAACTAAATTGTACCTATTGTAAACATTTTGATTTTTTGTTTAGCGATAATATAAGACGAATTAAAAAAATACCGAACAAGTGCAAGCACCCGCGTCTTGAGGTTTCCGCACAAACGTATTTTTAAAAGGTTTTTACGTTTTTAATTTTTGATTAAATTTTTTCCTTTTCGAATCTTTAAAAATGTAAATTTTTTGTAACGGAAAAAAACGCGGAAATATAAAAAAAAGTGTTTCTACGTACATCGGTCTACATCATGTCTATGTTCCCCTACAATTGTCATTTATAATTGCAAAAAGGATTATTACTTTAATTACAAATTAACGATTTTCGCATTATTCCATTTACTTGTGCTGTGAGACCTTGTTATTATCAAATTTCATAATTGTAAATCGTATGGAAAGTATAGGTTTTGATAAATAAAATTAAGAATGACAAAATAGCTTTATTCTTTGGATTGCGTTCACTTAGCTTATATTTTGTACATCTATAAGGGACCGTACACATTAATGTCTTATATTAATTCTAACTTTATGTCTATGCGTCCCTGAGAAAAAGGGTTTTGAAAGGCGAACAGACATACGGCCGGAAAATAAAATGATCTGAGTTACATTTTTGCTTTTGCAAATACACAACCCTATAAAAGTTCACGTAATAATAAAGTTATTTCAGTAAGTGTCGATATGTTACACATTAGTAGTCCCCGAATACACATTAAACCAGCGCAGAGAAGTTAGGTCCAAGTCTCTCGATCATGGGCGCTGGCATAATTATTTTCAGTGGGTACATATTTTATCCATTTATTTTTTATGTACTTTCTTCCTCAGTAGATAAAACCAGGGGGGCGCAAGTACACTCCCTTGCACCCCTCCCGGTGCCCATGGCCTTAATCTGAAATAAAAAGGTTGTGGGAGGGCACGCCCTAAAAGTAGGGCGATTAAAACCAGACACAAGTATTTATATTTGATTATCAATAAATGTTATTTATTATCCACAAGTAATTTTCTATAAATTTATAATATTTAGTGCCGAAGTAGCACTTTTTCCAAAATTGAAATGAACAAGTAGGTAAATATGCAACCACATGTTTCTACTATTTGTGTGTTTATGAACATTTTTGGCATGTTTATCGTATTAGGTGCTTTTTACTTTAACCGAAATTATACTCTAAGTGAGAATATTTTAATGCAAAAAATTCTTATCCTTCAAACGTTCGAAGTATTTTTTTTTCTAAAAGCATATTGTGTATCACCTGCGGCTACCGGTAGACGGGGACTGTCGTGTTGGGTATGAATCAAAATAACTGTTCGGGAATTGTTATCTCATTCATTATAACCTATTTCGTTTCACGTTAAGAATGTAGCTTTAGATATAAGGCAGTTTTGAAGTTTGTTCTCGCTCGAAATCGTTGTATATAATTTAATTGCCAGTTATAACACACACCATGAAGTTCGTCCGAAATCATTTCTACCTCGAATTTCGCGACTAATTTCAATTTTGTTCATATCTCAAAAGCCATGCATTGAAGTTAAGTTATTACGAATTCCCCTAGATCGCTTGTTCTCGTTTCCCGGCGGAAGACCGAAGAACTGTCTGATATGCGGAGGCAAGTCCAGCGGTCTCCGGTACGGGACGTACTCCTGCGATTCGTGCAGGAGCTTCTTCAAAAGGTCGGTGGTGAACGATAGGCAGAACCGCTACGTGTGCTCGGGGCAGTTCAACTGTCGGATCGGAGTCGAGTCTCGGTCGGCGTGCCAGTACTGCCGCTATCAGAAGTGCTTAAGGGCCGGCATGCTGCCTTGGATGGTCATGTCCTCGGGTAGCAACATCTAGCGACGACAGTATTAAGGAAAGACTCGTTCTACCTCTCTAGTGATTGCGTCGTGATTGAACAATTTTTATATAATAATAGAAATTTGGAATTAACAGTTATAATTAATGTATATACATAATTTTTTTTGTATAATATTTATCAGTTAAATAGGTTTATGTATGAGTAATTTATATATATTTTAATGGTAATTATTGGATAAATAAGTGTATTTTTTTTGTTTTATATATAATATTGCTATTATTTATGAATCAGTGAAGTGGCTGTAAACTGTTTTTAAAAAATAAATCATCAAGTTGACTTTGAAACACGCACGTGATTATTTATTTCAATAAATGTTTTAGTATAGTTATAAATTAGTTCCTCTTTAATGACTCCTATGACTATAGACTATATGTAGATCGATCGATAGATTTTCATATCCGATACGATAGCTATGCTTTCCGTTTCAGGTATATATTACAGGCCGCCACCGGTCAACAGACATACGTGTCCGGTGTGCGGGGACTACGCCAACGGCCTACACTACGGCATCTACACGTGCGAGTCTTGCAAGCTTTTCTTCAAAAGGAGCATCCAAATGAACAGACAATACGAATACCATTGCAGGAACGCCCGTAACAATTGCATGATCAGCATCAGCACCAGGTCCTTTTGCCGGTCTTGCCGCTTCAAAAAATGCTTAGAAGCTGGTATGCTGCCGGAGATAGTGAAGAATTATAGAGGGGCACACAAATAGAAAAAGTTGGAGAACGCATCTATCAGTGACAAATTGGTGCCCTGAAACATTTTATTTTCGATTGTCGTTAATAATTACCAAAATTAATTTATGGCTTAACGTAACTTTAAAAGAGTTTTTTATGCCAATCGGTGACACACAAAGGACCTTTCAATTAAAGAGCCTAATATAAAGTATTAATAGTTATATTGTAATTAGAATGTTATAATCAAATAACAACTCCGATAGAGTTGCTTTGTATTGCTGCGCAATTAATGTCATCGTATTGACATGCATTAATTACGTGAGCTCGAAACGGGGGAGGCGGTCCCGTAAAATCTCATTTAAACTAAGGGGATATAATTGAAAATCCCAGATCAACTTTTAAATAATATACATTATTATATAGATAATAGACAAATATTATTATTTTTTATTTTATTTAGATCAATTATTAAATTTTTCTTTAACTAGAATAGAGAAATGTTTGCTACTCTGTATGGAGCCTAAATTTTACCAAATTCAAATAAATTTGTTGTACATATTATTTTTGTTTAAAAAAAAAATACATTTTATATTTTAATACTTAGCGTAAATCTCACGTGAGATGGGGGGGTCCCATCAAATCTCACCAAGAGGAAGGGAGGTGTTCAAATTGACAGAAAAACAGCTCACAAAATTAATGGATGTTCCTTAAGAAAATTGTTTAAAATAAAAAACAGTAATGAACTATTGCTTCGCAATTACTGAATCCAGTAAAAGAAGAAAGCAAAATCAAGTAAGGCAAGATGATGCCTTGCTCGATTTTGCTACCTTCTTTATAACCTATTTCACGGTCATTAACTGAAAAGTATGAGTTTTTACCATAAAAGAAACAATGTAAAAACAAAGTTAAATATTCGTTCTAAACGATAAACGTCTTGTATATTTTTTTTTGTTTTGAATCACAAATATTATATCAGCTTTAAGATAATGTAATCTTTAAATCGTTTATTTATAGATAAGTATAACAAGTACAATTTACGTCATAAACTCTCATTACATCAAAAAACATGTAACAAGATTGAGTTACACGTTACAGAGACAGGTTACAGAACCATCTTATAACATTAAAATGGTTCCATTTAAATCGTTTAATGAGTACTACTGGCGTTAGTGAGAGCCTACGCTTCTAGTCATCAATTGTATGATTGAATTACGATGTCTTCTTATGTATTTAGAAATTGATAGAATTACTTTACTTAAATATCTGTTGAATTCCGAATATTCATCATATTATTTTTTCTATATTCACTTATATGTAATTATTTTGTTACATATAATGTCTACTTATATAATTGGTAAAAAAAAATTAAAGATGCAAGATAATAATTTGGTATGTATATCAACACGGGCGGGACCAAAACATCAATTTTACTTAATGGATACTATAACTTACATCTCAACCTCAATCATACCAGCAGGCCTAGCATAAAGCCTTAGAAAAGAGTCTGTTTACAGGGCTATCCTTGTCTTGCAACGTAATGAACGTAAGGGACGGCTCTATAGAGAGACCCCTCCTCTTAAGTATCATGCTAGGCCCGCTGTCGATTCATATAGCGGCGCGGGAGACGAAAACTAAACGGGAACGTAATTGCACTTAGTACCCACAAATATTGCTGCAATACCATAGGAAACAGAGAAAGAACTTATGATGAGATTTAATGAATTGGTATGAATTTTGGGATATACATTTTAATGGCATATTATTTGAACTTGTTTGCTTTTGAATACTGTAAAGATGATATTCGCTTCGTGACGGCGATGAAGCCTAATAGACAAAATCGTAAGTAGATGTATTTTCTCTTTTTCGTTTAAAAATTATATTTTTAAAGTTTATCGTCTTGAATGTTAATGTATAATCATATTTTAGTTTTTATGATTATTTACTAAGGTTTTATATTATTTATAAAAAAGCAGTTCAATAGTTTCTTAGTTTTTGAAATCAGAATAAGAAAAGAGACAAATGAATTTTGGTCCGTTGAAACAATATCTATGTTTTAATCAACCTATTTTATACTATCAAAATAACAAATAACATCGTAAATTGATTGTCTTCCGTTTAACGAATTTATTTATTAATATTTAACTTTGTTTCCATAACAACAGACAGCCGACCCACTTGATGATATTAAATTATCTTTCATTTTACATTGCTTCATCATTGAGCGACCAGAAACACCGTTGACTATATTTATGATTGCAATCACTTTTATGTACAAAGGTTTGCTATTACATCTAAGTATTTGTTCACCACTAGCTATATCGTATACGAAGTAAAATCCGTCTACATTTAAATAAAAAAAAAACTATGAGAATAAGTGCATGATAAAAAAAAACTATAAATAAGAAAAAAAAAAATGATATTGACACATACAGGTCTGGCGACAGTAATGAGGCTCGTATTGATTTCATGTATGACCCTCTTGTGCTTTCGATAATTTAAATTACATGAAAGTCCTTCGTCGTCTAGAATTTGGTGCAGGACCCGTAGTCCCTTATTGTCGTCAAACCTTTTAGCATATAAATGTCGAATTGTATGTGTATATCGTATTAATTGTATATAATGTATAACTTTTGTTTCACTTCGATGGATCAAGTATGAATATTGTATGTATACAGAATCACATAAATTGGTACTAACGTACTTAATACCTGTTCAATTTATTTCGAATGGAATATACACCGCGTAATAGAATTTATAATATTGTTGATTATATTACATTTTTATATGACCATCGTTTTATTTCGTAACCACAAAAGGAATCGATACCACAAAACTTACCTATAATCGCAAAAATTATCTATAATTTTTTTCGCGTCTGTTCTCATACGTCACTATGAATCGATCATATTTTTTTTCATCTTAACTAAATCTTTAGGGTGTATACGATATCAACCGGGATACGTTTAGATTCGTGATTTTGTCACTAAAATGCTTGTACATCTTAATACCTAATAACGGTCAGATCGTAATACACATAACTCATGTTATTGGAAGATTATATTGATACAATGAAACATTGTAAACGTTTGATCACCAATTTACCATAGAGATCGTATTTTAAAATAAGAGTATTGAACCTAAGTCCGAGAAATGTAGTTGCAGCGAAGCGTATTCTAATCAAGATGTGTTGCCATTTCAAACATTTAAATATTTTATGTCCTTTCTTGAGTCGTTACTGCATTTTCTTGTTTCTTTTTTCCGAGTCATTTTAAATGTTCGACGTATGCGATAAAAGTGACTGCTGCTGTGAAACTTGCTGTTCAGAATTAATTTTACGTATTACCCACGCCGACAGAGTAAAGATTTATAACTTTCGTCTTGCATGACCTATCTCACTCGCAATACATAAAAAAAGGTGTAATGCGAATGAAATAGAATGCGAAAAATGAATTCGCAGTTCGAGTCTTTTATGTAACGACGCCCGTTGTAACGCTTCATTTAGGACCCGCTAAAAACGTCATCGGTTTTTTAACGGACATCGATCAGGCTTCCGACGGTGTCGACGGCTCATATAGGCGAGCAAATCTGACTGTGATAGTTCTGTATTATAGAGGAAAAGTTTTCATTTCCTATTACTGGACACTTTTGAAAAGTTCCTGACGGGGCGGAGGCAGGTGCGGAAATAGCGAGCGGCCATACCACGATTTTCGTTTGTAACGAAGACGACGAGAAATAATCGCGAATGCATCGATGAGTTTCTGCAACCATAAAAATTATTATGTACAGGCGATTATCCATAGACAAATGACTCGGGCGAGCGCCATGACAGTTTATGTATTACAATTTTGAGATGTCTGTTTTGTTTCGTTGTGCACACAAATGCCAAATACTTCGTACTTTACATCTTGAGACGAGATGTGTTTGAAACATCGGCTGATCGCTCGATAGAAATGCACACCCCCCCTCAATGGATACGTCTGTCGCGTTACACCTACGTTATTAGTTTACTAAGTAGCACTCTTTAGCGACGGTATTTACTCATTTTAATGAACAGCTCTTGCACACGCATTTTTAGGACGATTGCATTGCTCTGTTAATAACTTGATTGTCGACAATAGTAGTAAAAATTTTTCATTTAAGGTCTAGTATTTACTCAGTATTAGCCGAAGTAACCATTATAAAACTTACGACTTATCTAACCTCCAGTTCACTCTTATCTGCCATGTTTAATTATTTTAATACAAAAATCAGTTTAAGGGTTACGTCTTATGTATTTAACATGAACGCCATACTAAAAAAAAAACTCTTGTTTTTATTAGCATGTTAGCAAATAATTGCCATTGAATATCAAATATTAATAAAAAAACCTGTCACCGAACTGAGATATTTACTATAAACAGCTTCTATAAATATGCATCAAAACTTGTTTCTACACACCCAGTAATCAGAATAAAATTACTATTCTGATTACTGGGACATTCGGATTCTGATTATATTTTTAATGATAATTATTATTATTAAAAAAGACTGTAAAAATACACATTGAATAGATGTAAAACAACTTATTATTTCTATTAATTTCTTTGTGTATCTTTTGCATTATGACTTTTTTTGTGGAAATTATTATTGTGCGATTAGTGAAATAAAATGTGTCAAAAAAAATTCAAAAGCTATTTATTGAGGATTACAAATTATAATTTTATAAATAAACCGCTATTATTATAAATATTACCACTACTTGTGTAGATTTCTTGATTGTTTCTTTACGGAACTTAAGACATATGAAAAATAATATGGCGTCTCGGTTTTATTTATTTATTTTTTTAGGTATGTACATTACCATCTCTTTCAGACGGAGAGAAATGGCCTCCGCTGCGTATAAGGGCGTCCGAGTCGCCGAAGATAAGGCACTGGCCCAAGTGCATCCCGCACACGCTCGGCCCCGGCAAGAAGTACAAGTACTGGAGGTGCAAGATGTGCGCGCTGAAGCGGAAACGGACGGAGACCAAGTACAGGTGCTACGACTGCCGGAAATGCCCGGCGCTGTGTCTCGTCTGCTTCGAAGAATGGCACGAGAGATTCAGTTTCGAAGAATAATGACTGCCATTTGACCGTGAGCAGCGGCAAGGACGTGTCTACGGGTTAAGTTTTCTAGTGATCGTTGCATGTTTTAAGGCATTTGAAAGCGCTGTACGGGGCAGGTACATAGAGACACAGAAAAAGTCAGTCGGCGAAACAGTAAATTGTGCCAGGTGTTTCGATAAACAATTATTTTCATTATTTTTATTAACAATTAAAATCTTTCTATCTCGTCTGCTGAATGGGTTGCTTAGTGAAATGAAAGAAAAAATTTAAGGATATTGTCATCTTTTCAAAATTAAAGAGTCTAGTTGATAATTTACAAGTACTTAAAATAGGTCACGCTTTCTGTAAGAACATTGCACTATAGGTAAGGTTGTCCTATAGAGGTCCAGTATAACATGAGTGCTTAATTAATAAGTTATTATTAATGATAATTGTAGGATTAATTAAACTCACATACATGGAAACCATGTGACAATTTAATTCTCTTAACTGTAATTTCGAAACTAGCTCTGTTTGTTCACCTCTTTCCACCAAATAAGTATTTTATTTTTAAAATTATTTATTGTTTATTAATATTTGCAAAAAAAAACACTATATAGTAATTATGTAATATATTGAATATACTCCCTAAAAATAGTAATCAAAACACAATTTTAGAAGTGATTTAAAACTCAAAATCGAGAACCTTCTAGTTCTCACACCAGATATATTTTATGTGTATTTTGGGCGAGGAAATTAAAACCAGTTTATTATCAATCAATATATTAAATTCAATAATTAAGAGTACATGTATATCTAAATTATATTTCGTTGTTAAGCGTCCGTCAATTTGTATAATTGTAAACAATTAGCATAAACAGATTGGTGATAATAAATTTTAAGAAATTGTTTAACAACTTTTTTAATTCTTTCCATTTCATTTGAATGTATCCTATTTACGATTGAGCGTATCTCAATTATGCTGCAAGACAGTGTCGAATGTCATCTCAATTCTAAGAAATCATACGCTGATAATCTGGTGTACGTCTATCATCAGAACCTTTGATATTACGAAAAGTTAAGAAACTTTTTGCAGGGAAGAAAAACGAAAAAATGACGACGTTGATCTTAGCAAAAACTGAATTTGTCGTACAAAATGTCAAGTCTGCTTTACTGTCGTGTTACAGACATACTGGCTCAGTACAGTTGGTCGCGCCAAGGCAACGCTATCATACTACTCGGCGACTATAGGTTTAAGAAACGCTCCAAGCACATGAACCAAAGGAAGGAAATGCATTGGGTGTGCAATCAATGCGACAAAGGGTGCAGGGCGAGACTGACCACGTTGGACGACGCCATCATCAGGATACACAATGTGCATCAGCATGACGGAATCAGGAAATAACGTTGACGGGGGGCTGTCAGTAAAGCGGAGATTTTCATAAAACTATTAAAATATGGTGAAGGTGAAAGCTTATCTGATCAAAAATGAAAACCTGGTTATTTTAAACATGTCTTTAGCATAATATGTTTGCTTGAATTAAGATTGAGGCGTACTGTATACATAAATATAATACCGCGTTCATTTTGTCGCAAAAAATGTAGTTACTTTTTAATTTAAAAAAAATATGGTTGAGTGCTTTAACCCCTTTTCACATAGCCATTCGAGAAACTTCTTTATGTATGTATATTTGAAGCAGACGAAGTTCCTTAATGATTTTTATTTATATTGTTATAATCATAGTGTAAATCTGAAAAAGTTATTTTTTTATGAAAGTGCATAGATATTAAGTAAAGGGTGTCGTTAACTTTAAAAAATTAATTCGAATGATACTTTCTCAGTATACGGGTTATCATTTTTTTATGTAACATAGATAATACGCTATCAGAAGAATTAAATAAAAATTATATGACACTATCATCAAAATCACAGAATAGTTACAGTTTTTATATCTATGATATAGCTATCGTGGCCTTTGATTTAATTTTTAAGTAAATTTTTTTTTACTAAATTATCGTGACCATTAGCATATTTAGGAAAATCATATCAAATTAGAACTAAGTATAAAAAAAAATTGATGGGCACAATGCAAGGTAAAATGGTAAACGTGGTTAACACGCAAGTTATAATACAGATAACGTTAAATTTAATAGTCGATCTGAATATAAGCACAACTTGCATCGTCATTGACAAGTTTTAACGACAATTAGTTATATTATTGTCTATGCGACTGTACCGGTGCAAGTTCGAATTCGAAGTTGCCCTGCGTATTCGCATGATAGTACGCAATAGCACGACTTTACCGTATTAAAAACAAAACCTATTTGTTAGATGAAATGAATTTTGCAATAAAAATAAATTGCCTTTTTGGAACCGTTTTGTTTTTTCGCTAGAATATGCTATTCAAATGTCTACATAAAATTATAGAACGTAGAAAGACATTTACTATTGTGAATAATTGAAATTAGGTAATGTGATTGAACACCTATAGACATTGATTTTGCGAAAATGTATTGAATAGTTTTAATGGCCCAAAGAGACCACACTTGTATGCCTTAATAATTAATTAATCTTTTCTGATAATAAACGTCTCAATAAATCTGAGATATAGAAAGAACAATGAAGGCTGCTTGTGATCGCAGTTTATTAGACAATGAATTATCTATCTTAAAGTACAATTAGAATTATCTTAAAGTGTATCAAACTTTGTTTTGGTTAATGTATTATTCGATTACCTCCTTATTCTAAATTTATATCCGATTCCATTAGTACAAAGTCGTAATGAGAAATCGAAAAATCTCCATTATTAAAATGAAAAAAGACAGTAAACTCTAAAAAATAAACAAACAATTATCCTTATCTGTCATATACGTTACATACATTAATATACGTTTATAACAAAAGTTAATTTATATTAAATGTTTGCCTTTACAAAAAGTATGTGGTTCGTCACTACCGTTGTCAGAATCTTGTAAACAAACAATTGCTGGAACATCGCAGCAAATAGTTTCTTGGAGGTCGAAATATATCTGAAAAAAAAACAAAAATATCGTCAAGTGTGTCTTGTATTATTCTGTAATATACCGTATTAATTATATTACCACTTATAATATGTATAACATTTAAGTTAACTATGTTAAGTACATAAACTTATTAAATTAACAGTTTGGACCAATCGTTTTAAGACAAAACGGTTAAGTTATGATAACATTATCAGATACTTCATTTGATTAAGATAAATATATACAGTATTAGATATTTTTGAAACGTTCTGGAAAAGTTTGTCTATGTATAATTTATTTTTACACTTAACAACCTTTAAATAGAAATCAACTAGATAATTATATTATTTGTTGTACAAAGTTGGTACATTTTTAACTTAAAATATTGTTGTTATGACAACAATTTTTCTAGTAAAAGTTATATTTGAAATGATGAAAGCAGCAAATAATGTTAGTTTTTATTATTAATCATAATTAATTGTTGGGAAATAATAAACATTTAATTGTTAGAAAAAAAAATTATATTTACATGAAAGAAATGTTTGTATATATATTGACTTAAATATTACTTGTTGCAAATTGAAATATTTTGTTAAGGATATCGAGTGCCTTCTGTTGATTTTTTCTTTAAGGTGCAAAGTTTATAATAAATTTTTTTATTAAAGAAACTTAATAAACATTAAATTATAAAACTTGACTGTTTTAGTATCCGAATAAAACAATTACACATCATATTAAGCACGCATGAAAATTATCTGAATTTATTGTATTACAAAGTTTTCACAATCATGTTGAATAATATTATATTGTTAATAGCATCATTTTTTTTTAATATACATATATAATTGGCAATAGAAAAATTGTAAATTATAATATTTTAAGTAACAATTTATAACTCGATTTGTGAACGCAAAAACAATTAAATCAAAAGCACAAAACAGATTTTGTTTAATTACAAGTTTTTATTACGAAATGCATCGCTGTTTTCAACAAAAACTCTGTCTTTATAAAGATAGTCTGCTGTTAAGCAGTGCGTTTATCCAGACCTCGTTTATGAAAAGACTGGTAAATACCGCCATAGAAGTCTAAAGGTCTAAGGTGTAATTACACATTGAATTTCATGGTTTTGGTTTACCCGAAACGTAGACCCTGGGGGCGCCACTGATGATTTCATTATTTGTTGTCACTAATTGAACTTAACTAGGCAATCAATAGCATAGATTCTATAAGACAAACTAAGTAATATATTATTTTATTGGAAATATTTAACTAAAAAGTTCCATATTTAATTTATGTTAGAAACAAATGAAGTTAAGCAAAGTTTATCGTTTGCATTAAAAATCTGATGATTTTTAATGCAAACGATATACTTATCCTATATATATAAACTTATCCTCATATATATAAACTTATCCTCAGATAAGTCCAATACACTTTAAGGTTTTCTTACATTAACTAAAATATTTGAATCTCGTTCAATTGTAATATACACATAATAAAAATTTATTAAATAAATTCGATTAATACCTACAATGAAATCATTTTTAAATTAATAAGTTCTTAAATCAAATTAAAACAAAAAAATTCATTGATATACAAAAATAATCGATTTAAAATATTTTGTAAAAGCATTGCCAATTTCTTTATGGAGGTTTCGTATACTATTTGAATTTTCTTTCAAATATTTGAGTACTGTATCAGTCATCACTATTTTAAGAATTGTTTTCTAGTAATAGAAATTTTGAAAATGTTTTTTTTTACGAATAAATTTGAATTAGTGACATTTATAATAAACACATTTAAAAGAACCGTAGATTACGGTCTGCTCATTAATTTAAATTATGTTATTGAACCGTAGAGAACAAAACTACATCGAGTGAATATAGAGGATGACCTAGATGTATACTATATAGAGTAATATATTTATTTCAATCTATCCTATAACAAATATAATTATTTTTATCCATTTGTGTCTTTGTGAATGCTAATTTACACAATGACCGAACCAATTTAGATTTAGCTTTCTATTTATGTATTGAGACAAATCTGGGCTAGAGTTTGTTTCATTAAAATCGGTTGACAAATAAATAATTTAAAATGCGTCTCGCGCTGACCGAACGATTATTGTAACCCTTCCCTCAGCATCGCTTACATGCTGTTAGTTTTGTGATGTTGTAGGAAGACCTAAAATGCATTCTCACGTGCAGAAGTGCGGTAAGTAGCAGCCTCGGATCTTCAATTTTTTTTAGGCGGGGCAAAAACTGAAAAATGCCGCCCCCGCCCACTTATATTTATTTTTACCTTTATCTTCTATATAATTTCAGCTATCAGATGTCCACTAATTGATTGACATTTGGACATAGCTTACATAAACCGTCCGGAAATAATGCATCCATCACGGTTCTTTCTGGGTTAAACCTATTTATTTACAGATATATAGACATAAACGTGTAGGATATATATTTTAGACACAACACAGGACAGGATTTAAAATAAAAATATGTATAATAATAATAAAAATCAAATATATTATTGCATTTGTGAAATGAAATTACAATTTTACTCTTCGAGCTTTTTGTTCCGCAAATAAATCTATGGCCTTTTATAATTTAACTCGTGTGCAATTCGATTTTCTATCGTTAAGATTGCAAGACTCGATAAGCGTTCCTAGCTCATAGAAGATCGCAAATAATTTTTTATTAGTTTGATTTTGGTAAAACTTCGCTCACAGCTTGCGGATGTAGTAGGAAGCGTAGAGTAAATTCGCAGGGCAATACAAATATTAAGAAAAGCATCCTGTAAATCATGCTCATAGATCTGTTGCAATAGATGGAAACCGTTAGCCTTTTCTATATCACCAAATAAAAGCGGAACTTGCTTTTTAAAAACGTAGAGTTCCTGATAGAATTCAACGGCGCTTAAATCTCGTTCGTATTTTCGAGCCAGATCTGCTCCATACTTTTGCAGTTCTTCAATTGACATTTTCAAAATATTAGTACCATTAAGAAAAGCAAAATTCAAATTTAGCATGGTAGCACAATCAAACCTCTTTTTAATTTCTGATATGATTCCATCAAATACCATCATTATTTCTTTAGAAAATAGTTGAACAGGTTGGAGTGTTTGTAATTCATCTTCACACATCTCATCGAAATGTTTTTTACGTTTCGAAATTCGTTTGTTTTGCAAAATAGGGTCAACACCACTTTTTTCAGAAACTTCTCCAGCCTCTTTTATTCAATATTCCATTGGACTTTGTCTCATTTTTTACAAAATTTTGAGCAGACCATCCATTAGTGGATGGTTTGCTTAAAACTTTGCAAAAGTTTAGTAACGGGAAAGGATAATATCTTCTTTCTGAATTTCTATATTCACTCAATTGATTTCGCAGAGAATATTGGCCCAAATAGTTAAATTAAGAATAAATATAAAATCCTTTATAGCAGTTAAGAGACGACCTGCCTCGCACTTAGCTTCTGGAGCACGAGAAGTTTGCTTAACTTCTTTTAAGGCTTCCGCTATTTCTGGCAAATTATTTAATAAGGCATTCACAGCAATATGTTTCGCCGACCATCTCGCCTGACTACTTCCTTTTAATTTGTTTTAACGTATTTTTTCATATGTCCCACCTAGTAGCGGAGCCAACAAAAAAGCAATATACTTTTTGAATCAGTCCAAATAGGTCAATAGCTTCCTGGCATGATGAGGCAGAATGAACACCTACAAGATTTAAGGAGTGAGCCAAGGACAGTACGAACTCGGCCAGCTCATTCCTTTCTGCAATCCTGGCTTGTACTCCTTTATGGATGCTGGCCATATTGGACCCATTATCATAAGATTGGCCACGACATTGTCCAATATCTAAATCATCAACTGCTTGATGATTTAGTTAGATTTAGATTTACAAATTTTTCTAAAATCTGTTGACAAATGTTCTCTCCTGTCTTTCCAGCAACTTCTATGAAATCAATGAAACTTTATTTATTTCACATACATCGTCAGTTCTTTTTAATATCGAATTACCTAGCTCATTTGTTCTGTATGGGATACATCTGGAGTGCAGTCGAACTTTATTGTGTAGTATTTGGCTTCTTTGATGTCATTTAAAATGCTATTTTTAACTGTTTTTGTCATTACGTCAATTATTTCATTCTGTATTGTCTTGGATAGATATGATACTTGTCCCTTTTTTAAGTGTTCTAATTGAAACTTAAGAGTTGAATTATGTTTGGCGAGGAGGGACATTAAGTTCAAGAATTTACATTGACTAGGCTGAGGATATTGTGTGATAAGATCGCTAGGAGTTTCGTGGGACCCGCGAAAAGAAAGGCAGTTTGTGGATAGATACAATATAATACAATAGATACAATAGCATCCATAATCATCCGCAGGATCTGTCTCCATTTTTCTTTCTCTGAATGAATTACTCTCTCAATGTTTTGATCAATACCCTAGCACGATTTCATTTTGTACCCGTGTTTTCCACTTGATCATACACTCTTTGTGCATTTGAGTTGCCTCGTATTCAGTTAATCTCTCTGAAACTTTTTACCAATTAATAAACCCTGTAGAACACAATGCAGATATGGTGGTAGAAGATGGTTTCTGGTAAATCTTGGAGCACGCACAAAAAATTGCATTTTTTTGTCTTAGAAAATATAAGCCAAGATCTTTTAACCCTTTCGCAATTAGCCAACGTCCTGTACCCATAGACGATCGATGTTAAATGTCTGCCATTGCGTTCAGTAGATCTAAATTCAATGTTCTCGGGATGATTTTCTGCTAATAATACAGCTTGATTGCTAAAGAAAGACCGTTGTTGGTCAGTCATTTTTTCCGCCCCTGGCCAATTGCTTGGGTCCGTCAAATCAAATTCGGTTTTTTGCAGTTCATTCGAATCTGAGTGCGGGGATTTAGATCCTTCGTATTCTGGCTTTGTTTTTTCAAGTTGGTCAGGTTGCTCTTCGCACATCGATAAAGATGGTAAAATTTGCACTGTGAAATCAGACTGTGAAAAATCTAGATCCGTTTGAACGGGCAAAATGCCAGGAACATTTTCTAACTCAACATCAACTTCGGAAGTTGCAGCAGATACTGACGGGTTACCCCCTCTGCGAAGCCAATTTTTCATATTATCTGCACATTGTTTTCCCTGTAACACCTTATATTTAGCCTTTTTCCTATATTCCGCTCCCGATAGCTTTTTTCTTGGTGCACTCAAATTACAATCTGTAAATAATAATAATCAATTTCCTTGTTGAAAACATTTCAATCTAATAAATATTTTTAGTAAATAAATCATAGAGCAATTAAATTTTCAACTCAACGCATCATAGGTGCTACGATCTGACTTATAGTTATATAACCGCCCGAGTTATAGGTTACGCGCCGTCGACGGCGTATGAATAACGCAAAAGAAGTAAACGCGAAAAAGTAATAATAATGATATTATGATTATTTTCCTTAAGGGGCTCACTTTGCCACTCCCTGCTCTATTTATTTTAACTACTTATACCTATGTATAGTTAAGTCTTCGTAGGTAATAATATGAAGTAAAAAACTGTAGCATGGCAAACTGTACTTGTACTATTATTTATTATATGTAAACTGTGAATTTGGCCGTCCTCAGAACGTGCCGCCCGGGGCATAGGCCCCGGCTTGCCCTCCCCTAGATCCGGGGCTGGTAAGTAGGTAGGTAAGTGTTAAATTTAGGTAGATAGTATTGGGTGGAAGTCGTTTCCGATTGCATTTTTTATACGTTTGCGTTTAGTATGATTTCGTAAGTATAAACATCAGGTTAAAATTTCGATGTCGTCTTTTACAAGTTTATCTACAATTTATTGCAGTATCCAAGTAATGGCAGCAGTTGCCATAAGATAATTTAATTGCCAACATTTACACAAAAAAATCTTAGTCTTTGATAATAAAACTTTTGAATTCTTTGAGTGGTTATTAAAATTTTATATTTTTTTGTTTTTTTTTTTTTATAATAAATTTTCAAAACGATCCAAATTCGACCAGAGTACACGAAGTGCATTCGAAGCTATTATCAGGAGTCAGATGAACGATTGTGGCAACTGTTCATCTTAAATGTCTCATTGCCCGCAGTGTGGAAGGCGGCCCGACGTCCAAGTCGCTCTCTAGCGCAGCGATTTTGGCGCCATCTGTTTTTCTGACAATTTTATTCTGTGTTTGTTATACACATATCCGCTTGTCCTGACGACTTCGTCATCTTTCTCCGTTAGGAAAATTCTGCAACTTCAATTACTTATTATTAACACAAAATTCCAATGAAGCAATTTCACCTAAATTTGATGATACAAATTCAAACATTGTGCCTATATAAATTAGTTACATAAAATTAAAAAAATTATGCTAATTAAATAAATATGAAGCATCTTCTTGGAATACACTAATCAATGAAAAGTTTCTTAAATGAAATAGCTTTAACCTCTTTTTAATCTTACTTAAGAAACGTGACAGGTCACCTCAATACGGAGGAAGGGCGTCGTTTAGTATGAAAACGGTCAATGTTGTCACCTATGTCTAAGAAAATCCAGACAAAACCCAATCCAAATAGTGAACACTTTTAATTATATATTACATTTTTCTATCCATCAGCTTACGAAAGTTCTTAGCAAAGTACATCAATAAATTTCCACAGTTTTGTTTTTTGATGGACAATATAATTTTTGCTTGTGTTTTATCATGTTACGTTATAGATCTAACATTAACAATAATCTCTCAGCTTAGAGTTTAATATTTAATTGATAACAAAAAATTCTAAAATTACTTATTGAAATTCATAGTCCAAAAAAAAAAAGAGATAAGGGGACGGTCATTAATTACGTAAAACAATTTTTAACACTTTTTGACCCCCTCCACCTCTTAAATCTTATGTTAAATAAAGTTTGTTTGGGATAAGGAATTTTCATATTTTTGTGACTATCGTTTTACTTACATATATATCTCTGTATTGCATTTTTATCAGTTCACAGCCTCAACAACCACTCGAGACGTGGATCAGCCACTAGAACATCTCTACTATGCGTCAGTTCCAGTGGCTCATTTATAACAATAACTTCGCCACGTCGTCGATGTCTACCTATTCAACTGTGTACTCAACAAACATTTATTCTTGATGTGGCATGTAACTTCTTGACCTCGTCTTGAATACATGTTTAAAGTTTGCGCTTTTTCGGTTTTAGAATCGGAGCCTCAAATTTTTTTCCAAAATTTTCACAGGCTCTTCTTTGAAGTATCTGTAGTGTATGGTGAAAACACTTCTAGACACCGCGGGAATGGACGCAGAATACTACACACCTCTGTCGTGAGGCAAAGAACGCGCGCTTTTTGAAACTATATTTATCACTCAATCTAATTTTACGATCTTATTTATGAACTATGAAGACTACCCCCAACCTCTTGTAAGAAAATAAAAAAATAATTATTCACAAATATTTGAACAGCATTCTTTACAAAATGAAATATGTGCTAAATTAATTTAAAATGTTAACGGTTAAGTAAGACGAAAATGGTCCACCAAAATGTTCAATGGTATGAGAACTTTCAACACACAATGGACTAGTCACTACGTGGGAATTTCAAGCACTATTGTGGTCAGATAACTTACAAATGAGTCAACCTACACAAGACCATTACATAGTTTGCACAATCACAACACGTGCCACTACTCATGTGCGCACGATGTTAGCATTAGCCGTTAAAGTTAGCGTGTACTATTAGCGCTTTTATATATTTATAATGGGCTTTAATGTGTTGTTGCAATCTCATTAGTTTTTTTTTGTGCACTATGTGTAAGTACTAGCACAAGGGTAATTTACTAACGTACATATTATCCAACTAGGAGATAAATTCAAAATTTCTTGCATTTAAAACAACCATTTTATTTCCTAAGGCCGCGGGACTTTTTATCTTCTCTTGTGACAAGGAGGAAATAAAAAATGCATTACGCACACTTGGACATCCGTGCTCGCAGGAAGTGTGGGGCTGAAATATCTGTATCGGATATTCTGTTAGTTGGAACACTGTTGTTGGAACACTGCAAATTCTCCAAACACAGCTGGACAACACACAGGGATATGGACGGTATGTGACTTGCCCTATGGGCGATTCCAAGGGTATCACCTCGGCATATGTACTTACTGAGATATCAACACG
This sequence comes from Eumeta japonica, assembly GCA_005406025.1. Lineage (NCBI taxonomy): Eukaryota > Metazoa > Arthropoda > Insecta > Lepidoptera > Psychidae > Eumeta > Eumeta japonica. The sequence goes on from BGZK01001186.1 coordinate 172,042, forward strand.
GGTTGGGCCCATTTGCATATCCAGGCGCAAGAGGGTCTCGTTAGGTGATAGGGGATGACGTGTTAGGGCCTTAATGACTATGGGGGCCCTACTCCTACTGTCTAAAATGGGTTTCGTTTAGTTTAAGAAACCATGCTACCTTGGTTGCGAAGGCGTCAGGCGGATCTGTTAGCATATTCTGTAACCTACGGATGCTGTAATAAAGAGGTGAGGCCTCGTAAGAAAATGCTGTAGAAAGAAGTGTCTTAGGGTGGAATTCTGTGGCAGTGAAGAAATGCTCGGATGCATCCCTCATGTATTTTCAGACTGTCGTGGGATGACCAATATGTGAACGTTTTTATTTTGATTTTCCTAATGTATCTATATCAGGATATCCTGTATTATTTTTGGATGGTTATACGTTTATACGTATCGGCAGGCTTTGGTACTGTTCGAATGTACTATTCTAAAAGGCATAATCTTGTTCGATCTCTGCTGCACTAAACAAAAGGTGGGAAATATATGAACTTGTAAAAACAAACGTTACTCTTGAAATTGACGCTTCTGAATAAAATAATTATTTATAAATTACTTTACGATACCAATAATGCGTACCTAATTACTATATTGGTTAAACGTCAAACTGGGCAACGCGTGTACTTATGCTGTGTTTGTTTGTTAAGTATTTAAATTTATTGTGATCTTATTTATGATTACTAATTTTCATAATGTTTTTCTCATATATTGTCATATGATATCATTTATTTCTTCTCTTTCATATACCAAATCGTCCTTCGTTTCTTGATCTTAATTGTTTACATAACAGACATATATACAAACATTTCTTTGTCAATTGTATTAAATTTCATATATAGCGTACATATTACCTTGTTCTTGGTCTGTTTCCCATTATCGTACGATAATTCGTTTAATAGATATTCTATTTATTGAAGATAAAATGAAATGAAAATATTCTCTCTTATGTTACCCAAGTAGAGTTGATGTATATGGAACTCTATGAAAATTATTTCATTTTTAGGCTTACGTTACGAATTAATACCGTCAAATAAAAAGAAAAACTTGCTACTCCTGGAGCGACACACCTTCGCGCAGATGGGTTACGACCGGCTGTGGTACTGCTCCAAGAAGACGAAGCTGGGGTGCAGAGCGCAGGTGCGGATGGACGCGCGCGGCGCCGTCGTCTACTATCGGAGCGACCACAACCACGACCCGCCTCGACTGCACAAGACGATTGACGGGAGATATGTCAAACTTTAGGCAAAACCTGTTTAATTTAAAAATGTGCAGTTTTTCCTTTATTTTTATTCGTCGTGTCGATTTTTTGTCGTACTGCAGCGGCATCGCCTTCTCTTTTTTTTTTATATCGAATCACGTGGTTTGGCTCTTAATATTTTTATAGTCGGTGTATTTAGGGAGGTGTTAAGTATTAATAATACCAGTACGGTGGCAACGGCCGAAAGGTTTTGGGAAAATGTGCCCTTGCAATGGGGTCATGTGATACATACAAGTCGAATACAAAAATAACTAGTTGATAATACAGATTGTTTGAAGAGGTATTTTACATAAAGTAACTTTGTTTGTATAAATTGGAAGAGTATCTAAAATACTGATAGAATAGTAAAATAATTCGGTGTTGTTGTACTTTTTTTTTTTAATAATTCTTACGTGTTACACGATAAAAATAGAATGCGTTTTTGAAGTAGAAAGCATTCAGACTATTGCCAACATCGATGATTCGTGTTTATAATATGTGGTTTTAAGTATGTGTCACTAAAAAAAAACTATCCTAAAATTAATTTTAATAAAAATTAAAACTTAATGGCCTATTTGCATTTGAAGAATTCACACGAAACAACCGATTCTGTACCCACCACTTTCCCACTTTCTGTCGATAAATGAATAGAGCAAGTTTTAGATATGAAATCCGTAAAATAGACCACTTCATGTTTTTAATTGTCAATCCAAACAAAATAAGATGTACAGCGTAGTCTGCTCAAAGACGAATGCCCTTGTCATCGTTATCGGCACGCGTTTGCCACATCACGGAAGGAAGCAGCTGTCACGCGAGCTATACGGCGTGCCTGGACTCCATGACCACACAGGTGCTGGTATGTTTAAAGGCTTTACTGACCAATAACTCGAAAAGTTAGATTATAAAGGTTAATACTTTTTGTATGGAAAATCTAACATACGACACGAAAGTTTGTGTGTTTGTTCCTTATGCATTCGCGCGAGTTGAAAATAATTCTATGTTGTACGTGCAGACGGGAAGGTTTCTAAAACAAAAACTAGCTTAGTCCCCGACTTAGTCCATGTATTTTTACTACTGAATCCAATTACTATCCCCGAGTAATATAATTGATAGCGGGACCGGAACCGGAATCTAAATTGAGTACGGGACCCGAGGTCAAAATTGAGGTCGATCAAGCGGGTGAAGTCGCGGGCGGAAGGCTAATGAAATAATAAAAATGCATGTATTACTTTCTTGAGATATTTTTTCTAGAATGCATATCGTCAGGAAAATGGTCGTGATTGTTATTTATCTTTACGATGTCGTTGCCTATCATGTAAAAGGCGGCTCTGCATCCGTATCGTTCTTTGACGCAGCGCCATCTCTTCTTCAAACCGCTCGTTCTGTGTTTCGTATAAACGTATCCGTCCAACTTGATGACTTCAGCACCTTTGGCCGTGAACGTAAATTCTGCAACTTTAATACGTAATCATTGTAATTTTTTTTTCTAGTATTGAGTTTGTTTCTGTTATCAGATTTTGTAAAACAACCTAAGTATTATTTCCTTGATAAACAGGAAATAAAATTTTTCCTTTCACGATTACGAAGAGTACCTAATGTTTTTGAAATGAAAAAAGATTTGAAAATTAAGAGCTTTTATTGCTGTAAGAAGCTTTTGTTGAATTTAAGCTATTACTGATATACAATAGTTTTATGATGCAGGTATATTAAACATCAGTTTTGTTTATCTCTGCCCATACAAAAAATAGATAGAAAAATTGTAATCGCGCATCTTTGAGGCGCCCAAAAATGATTGAGAAACGAATGTCGAATAATTAAACTCATTTTTAAAGTCATAAAGTCAAGTATGCGTAGCATGTACTACGTAAACATATAGAAACACCAAAATAAAAAAGGAAATAACGTATTCCGAATGTATTTATTAATAATCTACTACAAATAATTAACGCAATTATTACTAATTATTGATAATAGGTAGGTTAATAAGTAAGTAGGTGTTCGTCCTCAAAGGTGTTCTCTTTAACTTACGATTTTGCTTAATGTTTGCATGTCGGTGACTTTTTTAATGATTTCAAATCAGTGCAGGTCCAGAGGATCCGTGCAGTGCACGTGAGATAAAGAAAAAAAATGTCGACTTCATAATATTTGAATAGGCAAATAAACCGGTTACAATGTGTTGCATTAGTAATAGTTAAAATTTCACATTCTATTGCAATTTCTACATCTTTGCAATTTGCAGAAAATGTAATTTTTTTATTGAAGTAAAAATTAATTACGTCTCCTCCGTAATGTTATTAAACATCAGTTATTTCTTCTAACTTATACATAAAATATTGGGTATGTTCTGTATTATAATTTGCCATCAGATTTTGTAAAAAATTTGGTTGTAAAAGTCGGTATACGGGCGAAAGTTTTACGTGACAACGACTTTGAATGGTAAAATCATTTTAATGTGAATATTCATTCGTATAGTAGGAAGAAGGATGAAATAATAGTAACAATTTAAAACATTTATTTATACAAAGAATTATATTTAAAACATTAATTTATACAAAGAATCTCGCACTGAATTTCATATTAACAAAATTTTATTTTTACCTTTACACATACATACGTATTTATATACAAATATACATACAATAACTTGCAATACATTTGCAAGCTATGCACTAATTCTCTAGTGCTGCGCGCGCGGCAGACCGATCATAGTTGAGTGGAGAGAGACGCAAGGCATTCGGCGGGCCTCTCTCTCGTTCGGTGACTCATCGTTACGTTACCGAGCGTTACACCTTTTCATAAGTGACTCCAGCCGCAACCTAATTTAAGACGTTGTCACGTCAAAATAAAACTATTATTATTGGATTTTATAAAATCACAATCATTATTTTTCTTTGTAAGGTGATTTAGTGAAAGTGGCTAAACGAATATCTTCAGTGAATTTCCATCACAGGTTTAAATAACTTCTTTGCCACCGATTTTCATTTGTTTCGTACAAGGAAACTTTGTACGGAATAGAAACCATAAACCATAAACACGCACACGGGTGTGTTGAAACTTTTTGATTCATCCTCATCCATTGCATTTCACATCAGCCGTCAAACTTATGTTTTCAGTATTGTAATGAATAGTTAAAATTTTATATCCTATAGATTACGTCCAATAGACGAGTCTCATTAAAACGAGTACCTAATTGTAACGCGGCGCTTATTATTCTTCTCTGTTCATTCTCATTGTCACTTTGTTCTTGGTAATAAAAAAAAGTAAGTACAGACACGCTCGTCCTCTACTGCAGGCGGCGGATCCAAAACCTCCGAGGCGACGCAAATAAGTTTTCATTGGCCACACTGCCAAGGCATACCCTTGCGCAATCTTTCTATTTCAGATCGAGGCGCCAGCACTTCAAGTCGCCCGCGCTGGCGGTGCTGGTGCGGGTGGACGCCGCTGAGGACCGTCGCCACCGTTGCCATGGCAACGGCCCGGACCGATCGCTTAACGTATCGTCCACGACACGGGGCGTGTCGTTTGAGTTGGCTCGAATCGAAAACTTAGTCGAATCGCGCGCGGTCAACACCGAAGCCGGTACGTTCCGTTTCGAAGCCGACGTTCTTGACCAACGAGCCGATCTCTTTTAAGCCAGGCGAAGCGCATATAGACGGGATGTATACATAAAAAAAAATGAATCGCTGTTGTGATCATTGTGCATTGTCGGGCGGATGATTATGGCAATAGTTGATCTTAACGATCTCGTTTTCCACCGTGTAAAGGACGGCCCTGCACTTATAATGCCGTTGTTTAACGCAGCGCCATCTCGTTTTCACACCGGATTCCACGTGTTTGCCATAAATATATCCGTTTAAGTTGATGACTTCATTGCCCTTCTCCGTGCGGCAGAACTCTGCAACTTTAATTTTACTATATAAATACTAAAAATAACATAATTTACCATCTTAAATTATCCGTTTGTAATACTGTAATCGATAAAACATTAACATGATCATTTTTTTGTAATGTTAGTTTGTTGTTATATATTTTTGTGGTATTCTAATAATTCATAGCATGAACTAAGAACTATGAATTAAAATATATAAAATAAAAGACATTTTTTTTCATGTAAAATTATACTCATTAAAAAACAATACTCGAAATAAAACATTTTTGAGGTTAGGTTTTTTTTATTTATATAATCAAAATTTGCACTGTGACCGTGATAGTTCTCCATTTGCAATCTAGGGCCAAAAGGCGGAAGAATTAGCTCACTGTAGGCGTACTAGAGAGAAAGCCAAATGAGGATCAACGTGTAACAAAACTACAATAGATTTCGTGAAATACTCAGTTCATAGAGCAACACGGACCGTCGATACAGAATACGCAGCCCGCGAGATTCATAAATAAGTAATACTTAAAGAAGCTTAAAAATATTTTAGATGTATTTTATCATTATATGATTCCTTACTTATAGCTTCCTTTTTATTTTTATTCGCACTTATTCTTTATTATACTTAATTAAATATAGCCAAAATAAAGCCATTCACTCAACAGCTGATACCGAAATTCGAGTTTCCATCAGGCCAATATTACAACATACAAAAATATAATTAATGTTCAAGTAGACGCGCAAAAATTGTATTTTACAATAGAAATGAAAAACGTGTCTCGTGCCTGAAACTTCGGGGTGCGTGGTTTAGTTGACAGTTCTCGCTTTGCCGTACACACAGAAGTCATTGCTGCTATTCGTTCGGCATGTGGTTGTGTTCGTTTTTCATGCTGACGATCACGTCCTCCATGGTGTGCACGACCGCTTTGCACCCGTAGTTGTGCCTCATGCAGCGCCATCTAGTTTTCAGCCGCGACATCGTGTGCAGGGCGTATTTAAATCCGTTCAGTTTGAGGTGACGGTTACCCTTCTGTGTGAATTCGATTTTCGCCACTGAAACATTTTATTTTCTGTTAATTGTTTTGATAAATAGTGAATAGCATCAGGGCATTTTCTATTTCTTCAATTTGTCCGGAAATACAAAGCAAATAATCGTAAGAGAAAAATTCACTTTTAATAGCGGCAATAGTTCGGAGCTCTGTATAAACAGAGCTCCGAACTATTGCCGAACTGTTATATCTACAATGATAACATTGTAGGTATAACAGTTCGACTTGTGAAGGACACCCATCGGAAACTAATAATGTTTTGTCCGCATCGAATAAGCGATCCCATTTTGACACGTTACTTTTGAAATTGGACTAAACTGACAAGGACGAGGACAAGGACCTACAACCCTATCGTGAAAATCCGATACCATCTATGACTGGGTTCTGCATACGGCGATGAAGATAGATGAATCTCCTATGTATATAATCTAATAATTGATACTTTCAAGACTGACTCATCTGATCAACCGAATGTCTGATTTCACAAAAACCTGGATATGTCGACGACAAATGCCCGAAAATATGCAGTTGGAGCTCCATGATATGCGAGACAAATATTTAACCACTGTCCCAAAGGGTGACTACTGCGCTTCAAATACAGATAGACGTCTATATAAGTTACGATCTAAAAGTATTATTCGATAACCTTATTGATTATCTTCAGAAGATGAAGTCATGCGCGTCTGTGGCGGTATCACACCACTTAACCTGTGATATTCCTTATTGAAGTTTACAGGTCTGCATATCACTTCGAAAGCTCCCTTCACTTAGATCGCTTCCGTCAAATTACCGATTATCGGTATTCAAAACACTGCACTGGTAGATGTATTACTTTAACGGACTTACGCTTGCACATCGCATATGATACATACACAACATAGATAAATTGGTATCATAAGATGATGCCAACAGATGGAATATGATTCGACGATTGAGTACGACACGAAGAAGACGCACTCGTCCTTGTATATTTTAATTCCAAGCAAATGAAATCTAAGCCCCTTTGCACGTTGGCGTATTCAGCGACGCCACCGCCAAACGCACCGACGCGGCTGTGAAAAAACAAAATTAGCGGCGCTAAAAAACGCCAATATGTAAAGGGGCTAAGTGCTACATTTGCGCGCGGATTTCAAGGCGACACACACGCGCCCACTGCAACAGTCAAGGTCTAACTAGTGCGTATTCTATGTAAAATACCAAGATATAAGCATTTTTTTTTTAAATCTACATCGAAAAATTATTCTACCGACCAACCGGTATCGGAAGCCAAACTGGTATTTAATAGAAACATGTTACTTATACAGATAAAATCAAAATCTATTAGCGATTCACACGGGGTCGGCTATTAATCGCGTGAAGTTCTTTTTTTCCATTTCTTATCGAATCCCAAGATGATCATTATTGAGATTTTAATAATCAAACCAGTTTTTGTGACAAAACGAGATTTGTCGCATAAAGTCACACCTACGTGAAGTTTTTACGTTATTGCGTTTTACGATTTCATAAAATTTATGATGCGACCAACCTATAATATCACATACAATCGGTTAGAAGCAAAATCGCATGCACACAGCGTTTATAGTAGGTGTGTTTATTTTAACTATTTTGTCTTGTTTTTGTATTAAACCTATATATGAAAAGATAGATGCGCATATATACTTCATACCAAAATGATTGATTGTTAATGTCGTATAATTTAATAAATGATTGAATAAAAGTATCATTTTAGCCAAGCGGAACTCGTAACAAATATATAGTTTGCTTTAAATTTTATCAATCATATATATATCATGCTTTTGATCACATCAAAGAAACTTCTAACACTTGTACATAGGTACATACTCTCTAATCGTTTTCTTATAAGATTAGCTTAAAACCAAAAAAGTACAGACTGAAGTATTTATAACATTTAGTGAAGTATAAAAACTTGCGCTAGAAAATCAACCCGGAATGGAGTCAAGAATTTATTTTGAGTTGTGAATTATCACAATTCATATATCAACAATTTTAAAAAATCCATTTTTGTTTATATAAACGAGTGTATAACTAAAATAGCATACATATTTGGGGGATTTTTGGTGCATATAACGAACTGCGATGAAAAATTATTTCATTTAAATATTAAGTTTTGAACAAAATTAGCTACAAGACCACCACATTGATTAACCACCTCGTCAAAAACAATAAGAGAAATTCTTTGATCACTTTGAAAATTGATCGCTTATTAATTGAACATTTCAAAAATTCTTTTCGGAATTTTTAGTTAATAAGTAATCAATGAAGTCGTGATTACTTTTATTTTTTAAATATATGACAATTCTTCTAGTCTTATATTTCAATTGTACTTAATTTGGGATGATGGATAATTACATCCATAAAAACTTTTGGCTACTGGTAAATACAAGTAAATTTTTATAGCGTGTTAATAATATGTTTCAATGGATCCAACCTTATCACATATCGCATGGATTCCCAAATACAAAACACTTTCGTGTTTGTTTCGGGCGAACATTTAAAGTAATGCCAGACACTTGTTTTCTTTTAACACTTCTGTTTTTCAGCTTGTAAAATGGGTGTTATAGGTGTATAATAATAAGTACATACTTAATCCAAGTCAACACGAGCTCTATTCTTAGCATTTGCACTATGCCACACTTTTCAATCTAAGTTTATAATTTTTTAGCCACTGGTCTATTTGGCCTCGCTCGTTATGTGTGTTCTATATTGTATTTACTTCATTCAATAGATTATTTTAATTCTAACTACATTACGATATTGCACAAATTTGCTCCGATTGCTTTTGAATTAATGTTCACAAACTTCTGTCACTGTCCGTTCTCATTTACTTGTTAACTGAATTAGATTGGTCTCACGTACTTAACAGCAAATCAAAGACGTAAATGATGCCATCAAAATATGGTCCAAATCGAGTCATTTCATTTCGCCGTATTTAAGTCAGGGCATCGGATGGGAATATAAATTAATATAGGATCGGTATTAAAAATACATTTTATTCTTATACTTAAGATAGTTTTACAATTTGTTTTTAGGCGCTTACCTGCGGCATTTAGTAACACGCCGCATGTCACAGACAAACGTATAATAATGAATTTTCGCAAAATGGCACCGTGTACAATAGAAAAAATATTTTTGTATTATTTGCAGTTACAGTAACATAAACGTCACACCTTATTTCACTTTTGTAAGTTGTTATTTCCAACTTGAACAGTTTTAAAGCATTTCTCACCAAAAATTATAATTACTTGTTTTGGTGAGTACTCTTATACACGCTAATAACATGATAATGTACATGACATATGTTTTAAAAGCTTTACCTCTTTTTTTTAATAATCCATGGCATACATAAGAATAAGTTGCTTGTCATAGTTGTGTTAAAACTTAACTTGTTTGTTCATTATATATAATCTATGTTATTATTCTACATACGTCACTATCTCGTATTATATAATGATAACTAGACGATTACACAAAGAAAATATAACAATTTCATGAACATTCACCGTTACGTTACGTGTTTACGGATTAATCACAGATTACTCCGTGACAAAATCTCACATGCTTTTATCGACGTCATTGCGCGAATGGACGTGCCGATCATTGAGATAGACGATGCTGTCACCGACTGTGTGTATTACGGCTTTGCACCCATAGGACTGCCTGACGCAGCGCCAACGGGTCTTCAAGGTTTTGCTTGTGTGAAAGCTGTATGTGTGCCCGTTGAGCTTGATCGCGCTGTTGCCTCTCTTCGTCTTTAAGAATTCTGTAACTGTTAAAAATATTAATTAGGATACATCATGCGAAGATCTTCTGTGATATCGTTGAATGAGAGTTAACCGTCAACCATCTATAGGTCACTGTAGTAATCAACCTTGTACTTGTGTACATATATTTTGTGAAGCGATTGTTTTAATCGCCATGCTGAGCTGTCAGGCCGGTCGATTATCACAAGAATCATAGAACGTAAATTGTGTGACGCTACTACCTATACACTGAAAAAAAAATTGGTCATTCCAACCATAAGTTTGAATAACATAATGAATTTGGATTGTTGATTTTGAGCGAATCAATATTGTGGTTGTCTTAACCAACCTGTATGTTGGTACGATTGATCCGATTGGTTAAATCACACATATTATTTGTTAATACAACGAATTATTCAGTTATTACAACAAAATATATTTAACCAAGCCAAATTCGAACTTGGTTAGAAATATTTTTTTCAGTGTAAGTGATCTGGAATCTTTGAGAAATGCCTGGCGCACCCATGCTTTGCACATTTAGACAGAGGCTTTTAATATGCTGTTATTAATGTTTACATTTACTAGCTTGAGGATAGAGGCTACTGGAGCTGTATAAAGTTATATTAATTATTATCAATTAATTAAAGAGATAATAAATAATCAATTAAGTAAAGAGATTTACTTCTTCATTAAAAGTAACCTGCACTTCTTTGTGATACACCCGGAATACTAGCTTACATATTTTGTAAAGCAGCGTACAATTCACATAAGTCACCGAAAGTGAACACTCGGACTATATATATGTATAATGAATGAGGGATTATATTATAATTGACGGACAATTCGTTTCTATTTTCGTATCACATAATCCACGCTTTAATCTCTGATACCCTAGCCGCTATTTTAGTATCAGACGATAGGTCGAAGAGTCCTCCAAATAGGCAGGTGCCTTATCCTATGTGCAACGGCGATATCAGCTATCGCCGCGTAAGCCCACACCTCGGATTTCTTTCGCAGTCGTCTCGGAGAACGGATTTCTTGCGGTGTGTGGGCAAAATTATGGACAGCGTTTTCAGACGATCAGACTTCTTTATTTCAGCCGAGCTTCACATGTGGCGATCGGAGTACAACTGCGATGGATGCACCAATCTTGTTGCAATTTACAGATGACGCATTTGCCTGCACATATGAGTAGCGTATATTTTAATCAAGGGGGTGTGGCTATGCACTTTCCATTTTTCATGCATGAGCGCCACATACGCTCGGTACACCGATTCGCGGTAGTACCGTAACGACCGCCGCGGTTCTCGGCCTCTGATTCATCCCCCCGTCAAGGCACAATTTCATATGCAACTCATATACGCATCACAATTTTCATATTTATAATACGACGAAACAATAAAACAAGCAAGATTAAAATTCTAAACACAATAAATAAACGAAAACAGGCAAACAATTCAAAATATATAATTTCTTACAACTAATTCCTACCTAGGTAATAAAACACAACTATCCAAATTATTAAATAAACAGACACAATACAATAAAAACAAAAGAATTAATAACCTAGTCCCGTTTTATAAAACAAAATAATATATTTATTCACAAATTGATGCTAAGAGCGCGGCTGTCCGTAACACTATGATATGATATGATAGAAATAACCATATGTGGCACACAAGATGCTCCTGGCGTTTTCCGTTAATTTCGGCGAATTATAACATTAACAATCCGTATCAAAACTTTTTAAAGAACCTAAATAAAAAATGCTTTTAGTAACTAAAACATTCAAAGATAAAAAAGGTTCTGTCGTGTGTTTGTCTGTATGCCCGTTGTGTGCGCATGCGCCGTTTGGAGCCGCACCCCGCGCGCGCGCCGTCCCTTCTAATGGTTCGCGTCGCTACTTTTCTACAATACCAGTTCTGGTTAACAATCTGTTGTGTTTGTTCGTCTCGCTTACAGTTAAATTTTGTCATTGTTAATATTGTTTTGTTATTCTTTTCTTCATTAATTATTTAACTTCTTATTTTGTTAATTCTTAAAGTTTCGTATTGTGTTGACCGTGTACTTGTTCACTGTTACGTTATTTTATTAAGAATTACACATTGCCCGGCGTCATTGTCATATGCCACCTCAGCATCAAGCCGATGTATGGATTATGCAATAACAATGCAGCTGCAGCTGTTCGCGAGTGCCAACAAAAATATTCTAATCGTCCATTACTTGATGCATACACACGTATTAATATGAGTATATAAATAACTATTTAGTTTTGATGCATAATTCAAATAAGAACTTTTAGCATAAATTTAGATTTTTATGGTAATGATTGGAGGTGGGAATAGCATTAGCACATTCAGTAAAAAATATTAATTTAACTGCGCATCAAGAAATCTGGACCATGAACCTGTTATCAAAGATGCAACCTTATCTACAAGAGGTATTGCAGCAAATAGTACGTGTGGGTGATTTGCGAGTTTTGAAAAGGCATGATTTACATCCATACCATTAGCGAAAAGCGCAAGGACTACTGCCCATTAACAATCTAGAAAGAATTACATTTTGCCAAAGATTAAATATAACAAAATAAGTCATTTATTTTATTATATTTAATATTGGCTCAAGCAAAGACAATATTGTAAATAAAATAATTGTGGATAGACAAAGCGCAGTTTACGAAAGCAGAAGTATTTAACTCAAATAATCTTCACCAACGGCTTCTAAAGGATCCAAAAAATTGTATGAGAACATCAAATCAAAAAGAATTTGCAATGAAAAGGTGGGCTGACATCTTTAATAATAAGTTTGTTGGTCCACTAGAAATACCACGTCGCTCAAATGCTGATTATTATTTATCATTTATCATTTTTGATTAAGTAAGTGATTTTGAATTTTTCGAACACATAGATCTACAAACATTACGAAGTATGAGGATACAACACGATGGCGCTTCAGTGCACTATGGGTCTGAGATACGCGCGTATCTCAACTCTACATGTCCTCAACAGTGGATCGGCCGAGACAGCTCTGTCTCAGCACGGCCGGCCAGGTCTCCAAATTTTACCCTTTTAGATTTTTATGAATACGGGATCTTAAAAAGTAAAGTCTGCTCAAAACCCATCGAGTCGCGTTGTCAGTAACTGGTCAGAATCCAAGAAGCTGCCACGAAAACTAAAAACATGACCGTAAATTTAAATATATAAGAATTGGGTTAACTTAATGCATAGAAAATAAAGGTCATTTTGAAGCAGATTTGAATTAAAAAAATTAAAAAACTCTTTATTTTTCATTAAAATTATTTTTTATTTTTTAAACATGACTTTATTCTTACAAAATAAACCAATCACCTAAATCAGAGGTTTTATTTTTCAAAGGTTGCACCTTGATTGAGTGTATGAAATTATGCATACTTTTATAATAGATTAGTTGTAATTCTTGTTTATCCGATGCAGCGATATTGTCGTTTTGTCTGCCCTTCGTGTAGGCATACGCCTCCCTAGAAATTCTTTTATTTTCTATAAAAAAATTAAAACTTTAATAGAGCATATTTAGGTATATGTTCCTTGACAAGCTTTAGTTTACATCATTTGTATTATCGTTTGCCGAAGTTAACGGAAATCATCAGACACACCTTGTATAAATTATGCCAAATATTAATACTGTTTTTATATATCATGTTTTTTTTTTATTTCAGTAATTTCGATTCTGCGTTGAAATAAACATAAGAATATTTTTCCGTAAGTACAAACTTTTAGGTGGTGGTGGCCGAGCGGTCAAAAGTATTAATTTCGAAATGAACGGTACTGGATTCGAAACATGAACACGGCCGAATCCACTACGAAATTTTTAATTTAATTCAAGTTAAACAGCTTTGTCATTCTGAGCGTACGTTACGCCGTTGATCTGGGCGGTCATCGCCCCATCGGTGATGACAGTCGTTAATGACTCGTAGGGGGGTGGACTCCGAGCCGTTGTCAGAGATGAAAAATCGAAAATCATGTCAAAAATGGTAAAATCTTAGTTAGGGTATGCGCGAGTAGCGAGAGGGCATAAAACCTGACATGATGACAAACTGTCAGCCCTTTTTTTTTTTACATCTTCAGCGATTGAAATTTCGAAAATAACTAGAAAGCTTTGCTTTTGTTTTAATGAGACATTCACTCAACAAAGACCCAGGATTTCTGTCTTTTTGATATTAATATATTTTCTTGCAGCATGATCGCAAACATGGCATTGAATTAAGTGCCGATTGTTTCATTCTTTTAAAATATGTTCGTGGGTAAGACCAGTATGAAATTTGGAAGAAATCTGATGTTTCAAGCGATACTGTTTCTTGGATGCATTTGAAAGATAGGATAGAAAACAGTCTTTGGTGGTTTACTATATAGTATTTTCTCAACAGGTTTTAATTTTATTTTACTTTTTATCATCTCATCTAGTTTTATTTATTTCAACAATGAAGTTAACATTTCCACTATCAGCGAACTAGGTATTTCATACTATTTATTTAATCTTACGTTTGTATGTCAGTTTCTTTTATTGACTCTAGGACCGGGCGAATTCAACGCCGGCACTACACTATTTTAAGACGACCGCCATTTTTCAAGAGGCATTAAAATAGTTTGTCATTTTTTAAATATTTATTCCAAAACGTACAATATAATTTCATTATAATACTAGATAATTTGCGAAATATCGTATTATTTCTCAAAAAGATATAAACATTTTGTTGAATTACAAAAATTGATTTATTCCATAACCGAACGTATTTTTAAATCCAACTTCAACCATATTAGTTTTTCAGCTATAATAATGCAATTTTTATATACATAAAAAACCGAAAAAAAAATCTGTGTTGGTCGCAATTTCGATAACTAATACTTTGGGAAAAATTTAGGAGGATGATTGTGGCAATCCTTCACGCTAACTATCTGGTTGCTGACCGTGTATATCACAGCTTTGCAGTTGTTGTGCTCCTTGGAGCAGCGCCATCTCTGTTTCAGGCTATTGATGTGCGCCTTATGCTGCATGAACAGATATCCGTTTAGTACGATAGCCGGATTGCCTTTTCTTGTTCGCACGAACTCTGCGCCTGTAAGATATTTTAGTTTTAAAAGGTCGTGTGGACATTTATTGATTTAGAATCCGTATCCGGTTTCGTCATATATCCGTCTGATAGGGCTTATTTCCTTGGAAACCTTGTTGACATAGGGATTTAGTATAACAATATTATAGTATTATTCTGCACTAACAAAAATATTAAAATATGAAAATAAATTATCAAACAGGAACTGATTATTTCTTTAGTATTCAGTAGCGAAGGACGTATTAAAGTTTTATTTTCAAAAAGCTAAATCTAAAATAGTTTAAATATAAAGATGAGATGAAGCTTAATATACATATACATAAATAATTTTTTTTGGTTTTTTTTTTGTTATTTTAAAATTTTAGTATCTGCAATGCATAGCTGTAGTGTATGTTTAAAGTCAGCGAACGAAACCCCTGAAATCGGTTTTGTGAATGGGGAGAATAATCAAGTATAACCTCAAAATTCTTTAATACCGAATCAGTTTTTATAAAAATTTGGGTTTAAGCTTCTTTTACCCTGTAATTTAAAGTTTATATATGCTTAAGGTGTGATTTTATTTTTAGGGGTTAAAAGCCACCCCTTATGCTAAAAAATTAAAAAAAAACCATTAAAGTATATGTTATGTTAATTAAAATAATATCTAAAAATCTAGAATAAATATTTTTTTTACCTTATGAGTTATAACTTACACAGTATACCCTTAAAAATCGCTCTTAATATCGAAATGAACAAAAAAAAAACAGCTTTTTTCGACTTAAAATTTTTAAATCTATGTGTTATAGATAAAAATCATTTTAATAGTTTAAGGCATAAATATTTAATTACAATAATTCAACTCTTAAAACCCATCCCTAATGAGGTTTTTGAGAAAAAAAATGTTTTTGACATGAATAAAAATGATTTAGTAATAGATATACGACAACTGAATATTACGTATTATTATTTTTACAATATCATAAGGATATTACGTACATCTTATATAAACGCGCGCGCACGCGCATGCACACGCACAGAGAGAGAGAGAGAGAGATCTTTATGGTGTGTGTATTATGCCTGTATAATAATTCATGAGAACAGAGATATTGATATTGCTCCGAAATTCGTACCGGAAACACACGTTTGGTTTTTCAACAATAACTTCCTTAATTTTAAATATTTATATTTAAATCAATCCAAAAACCATTTGCAGAAAATTTAAATAGCTATGAGGACGGTTAGAGTGGATATTTTTACATGTCAGTTTTAGATTTTTGAGGCTTTACAACACGTTCTCTCTTTTGCAACTGCAAAATTGTAGCACCCATATCTCTATTGAAAAAGTCTAAATTTTTTACTCATTAATATTTTTTTTGTATAATTTTTTTTGTATACTTTTCAAAATATTTTCAAAACAAATTTTTCTTGAATATTGATTGTTTTTTATTTAAAACGTTATATTTCCGAAAATAAGTACTCTAAACTGTTTAAACTCGTAGGACACATTTTCAACACATAAATAAAGTTAATTATTCAAGAATTGTCTTCGATTTTACGGATATCAAAATATTCATCAGTTTTTTGTTGAATTCTTATCAGAAAAAGTGACTAAATGATTTTATGATTTTATTTTTATTATAAATTCATTATTTTTATGCGAAGGACTTAAAATCAAGTTTATTCTAAAGATTCTTTATTTATTTTACGCGAATTTCATGTAATTCAGTTTTCGCGAGATAAAAAGTTATCGTCAATCAGCCGTATCTCAGCGTCATACACATATATATTTAAATATATATGTGTATGACGCTGATTATAATTCTAGGGAAAACCCTCCATTCACTGTACTAGTTAGAGGATAACAAGGGTAAGGTAATGAAATATCCGTTTAAAGTCCGATTTTTTACCAATAGATAAAGTATTGGACTTAAATATATAAATAAATTACGAATGGAATATCTAAAAAGTTAAAACACATTATAAACATGGTCTGCAATACAGAATACATATTTAGATTTTTTTTTATGTTTCGATAACCCATTCAAGTAAATGTTATAGTCCGTAAAGGCCTTTTTTCAAGAAAATCAAAGATATAAACTCTAACAACGAATTGCACCAAAAATAATACCGTAATTCGTTAAAGTAATCCGTAACAGATGACCGTAAAATCTTTTAATTTTTTTGTTTCATTTTCATGAAGTTGAATATTTGCAGTTAAGAAAAGGTTCACCTTTGAGAAATCGCTGTATTATTTTTTGCGTTTTTCGCTGTAATTAATAAGGTAGTCATTATAAATCGACGTTAAGCATTGATATATTTGTATTATGTTTTTTCTGAAAACGGATGACAGGTTAACAGTTACTAATCACGAACTTACAAGCGACGGCGAATAAGTTTTGAGTAACACACAACGACTGCTTTTCACAGTGATCTGAATGAATGCAGTTCTGTATCTTGAAAGATTATTCAAAAAACAATAAATAACTTGTGACCATTTTAATGTTTCGGATTCGGCAAAGTTGCAAGTATGCCCCGTGCATTCCTACCTGCAGCGTACCTTCATCAAACGGAAGCACTATTTGGAATTAGTTGAACTGCATAATTAACATCGATAAGTTCTCCTTTTTTTTATATTCATATCGGTAGAAATATTCGGTCCTTATTAATAAATACTTATAAGACTGACCGTCACAAACAAGGGTTCGATTAACAAAACATGAACAACCTAACAACATATAAACAAAAATTAAGAATAACATTTAAAGAATTTTTTCTTGAACACTTTGTATTTCATGTTTTAGTCTATCAAGATACATGTTAGACTCAATTTCATACTAGTAACATTATTTTTTCGTTCTGTCCGTCTCTTAGCACCACTTAATAATAATAATAATAGTATTGCTTTTTTAACTACGAATAGTTCTTTAAATAGAAAAGGACAACATGAGTGTATTGAATCTAATGGGCATGGAAATATATCCGTAAATATCATCCACTTACGGAAAGTAAATCTATAAATTTTGCTGCATTTATTCAAGTTGTTCCTAAAATATCTAAACATTTGTTAGACAAATTAAAATGGATCCATTACAAATATTTTATATAATACCTCTATGAAATATATACCGATGCTTTAATCCATGATGAAATCAAATACAACTCAATACATATTTATTCAGTTGTAATTTATATTTTGATACATCTATAAATTATTTTACTATATTTATACCATCACGACATATCGGAAGGTGGGAGTGCAGTGACCAAAACATGAATAAAGCTGGAGAAAAAATATTAGTCATATTTTGTTATGTAGTCATACGCGAATGGATGTAATGGATGTATAAAGCGTACCTAAAAGAGAATCAAATTTTATTGACTTGTTGATACAAAAATATTTAAGTTTTCAATCACGCGCCATCTGTGAATCTAAATTAATACTATTTGATTTCTTAGTTTTATACTTCACGTCTATTCATCCCGCTTCTTACATTTTCTGTGTGGCGCTTTTGTAAGATTTTCAGCATTTCAGGAATAGAATGGTTAAGGACCGAATTAAAAAAAATATTTACTAATAGTAATAATTCGTTTCATATCGCTTCTATTACAAAATGGAAAAGACAAAGATAGTGCCAAATCTGAATAGGTAAAATGGCGTAAACTGTAAAAATATATCTATCCAAAATATAGGTGTTTCAATAAGATCAACACTATCAACGAGAAATAAAGATTTCAAAGATGTGTCGTTGAATTAGTAAAATACCAATTATTTTCTATTTTTATATAAATATGTATGTACGCAATTTCGCATTATTTTATAATCATATAAAGTGATACATATATAAGCATTATTTGCATGTTTAAAACTTCCACTTAGGGGATCATAATCAACGGATGTAAAATGTTTTCTATTCTGTTTCACATTTAGATTCACGACTGATAGTATCTTAGAGTCTAGTGAAGATCAGAAAAATAATCCTTTAAATTTACATTAAAATATTTATTCTTTTCAATAGATAATTTTAAACACATTCATTAGTTTGAAGGAGCATGATTATGGCAGTTCTTCGTGGAGACGACTCGATCGTCTATAGTGTACACTACGGCTTTACAACCGCGTCGATACGCGCAGGTCCACCTCACTTTGATACCCGGCCGGCTGTGGATAGTAAATTTATAGCCTTCAATGTATAAAGCGGCTTCGCCGGTTCTAGTCTTCGTGAAGAACACTGGAATACAATGGTATATGTTGTATCAGAAAAATGGTCCATTGCAAAACGAGATTTGTTATGAAATAAATACGCAACTCTATTGATATATCTGACTATTGATACGTCAAACCTGACGCAACAACACTACAAATCCAAGGAGTTTAAACGTGGTGGTCAAGCCGTGATTTGATAAACGTGTTTGTTCACTGGGGCACCGTTTATCCCGTCTTTTATGCAAATATCTAATGTAACTTGTAGCATCACAATTGCCGTATTTATTTAGTTATTAGATTGATTCATAAATAAGCGAAAAATAAATGTATAACACGGAACCGCATGCAGACCCTTGCGGTCGTTTTAAACGCGGACCCCGACGCAGAGCCTTGGCCGCGACCCGTCGTTCAACATTTTGATTTTTACCCGCGATATCGGGCATTTTTTACTTTTACCAGTAGTGCGAAACGGTGGTTGCTTATTTAAAATTAAAAATATTGATAACGCTATCCTGAAACAGATTGAAATCGTATCCCTTGTCCTCATTTTAGCAGCTCATGCATCATTTCCCCGTTTAGGAACCAGAACTGTACTGGTCCTAAGCACAAAAGACCTACGAATAACTTGCCCGGGAGGCTGGCTAACCTATCAGCGAAAAGGTAAACGAAAAAGGGGAAAAATGCGACACAAGCCGCGTAAAAAAAAATGACGTTTATGAACGTAATGCAATGTCGGTAAGAGTAGCACAAAACTGGTTCAAGCGTTTTCAGTCCAGTAATTTTGATGTAAAAGATGAACCTCACTTTGGTCGACCTGTTACGAAAAAAGTCAATGCCATTTAGCAAAAAGTGAGGTTTGCTAAATGGCATTTAGCAAACCTCACTTTGACATATTTGGTCAAATATGTCAAACATCGGCATATTTGACCACAAAACAGTTCTTACGAATTTGAAAAAAGCTGGATACACAAAAAAGCTCGATAATCGGGTCCCACATGAGTTCACTGAAAGAAATTTATTGAATCGTTTACAGATACGTGATTCTCTATTTAAATGTAATGAAACAGAACCGTTTTTGAAAAGGTTGACCACTGCTGTTGAAAAATGGGTTATGTACGACAAGAACGTGCAACAAAGATCATGGTCAAAACGCAAGCAAGTTACACAGACTATAGCGAAACCCGGATTAATTCGCTATAAGTTGATGCTATGTGTATGGTGAGATTGGAAGAACATTATTAATTATGAGCTTTTACCGCTAGGATAAACCATCAATTCGTATCTCTACTATCAAAAGCTTATGGGATTTAAGCAAGACGTAGAGAAAAAGCGGCCGGAATGGTACAACAGAAAGGGTGTGATGTTTCACTTTGATGACGCCAGACTACACACATAATTAGCCACTAAGAAAACATTGAGAATGTTTGGGTGGGAACTTTTAATACATCCCCCACACAGTCCTGACCTGCACCCTCAGATTTTCACCTGTTTCGGTCTCTTTAGAATTCTTTAGGTAATGTTAGGTTAACATCAAGAGAGGACTGTCAAACGTACTTGTCGCAGTTTTTTGATCAAAAGTCGCAAAATTTCTACAACAATGGGATTATATCACTACCCCCAAAATGGCATATATATATATGACATTATTTATGTAACTTTATTTAAAAATCTTTATATGTGTATAGCATAGATAATATAAGGTCGGTTGTTTTTTCGTATTCTTTATACAAATTCAAGATAATTTTTCATCAATTTTTTTATAATTCTTTTATATATGTATATTACAATTAATTGTAAAAAAATATGATTAAAAATTATTTTGAATTTGTATATAGAATACGAACAAACAACTGACCTTATATTATCTATATGATGTCTATGCTGTACACATATAAATATTTTTAAATAGAGTTCTGGTTTGCAGGAAAAATTCTGAAATCTAAAGTATCAACATAAAAAAAAATAGTTTTTCTTTCATAACCAAACCATGTACAAGTTAGCATGTCTTTAATAGACAAACATAGTTTACCGGGGTATCTTACTACCTGAAACTAAAAAAAATATATTAGTGTTTTTATCGATTTTATTATACTTTTTCTTTTGTAAATAAATTAAAGAGAACATTCTTCATTAGCCTTAGATATATTAAGTATACATTTATGCAATTTTAAGTACAATTAATTAATACAAATTGTATTTTAGTGTTATTTACTGTGGTGATCTTCAAAGCATGATTTACCTGTACGATAGCAACATAAAGGTACTTTGCATACACTGCAGGACCAGATGGTCCTGGTCGGGAACTGTCTGGTGCTGCACAAGTTGCATCTTCGGGAGGTGCCTTTTAAGGGCATGTGTATTTCGTCAGAGAGCCTAATTGCCACGGGCACCCTCGTCTTGCGCTTTTTTATCGTACGACGAGGTGTAACCTTTATTCTGCCTTCTGTGATTATTGGGTAAGTTTCGAATGGTATTTCACAACTTTTTCGAACCAGCAATCTCGCGTTTGACGGATCACCGATAGCTGTGAACAGAAATGTTGAGATATGAGAGATTTATGATATACCTATTGTTCGGAAGCTCAATAATTCTTTCCGGTTCGAAAGCTAAGTGATTTGATTGTACCAAACTTACTATTTAGTCTAAGATTAGAATTAGAAGCGACTTTCACACATCTGTTTAATAGATGAAAAGTATTTTATATCAAATGCAATATGTTCAAAATATA